>JANTCA010003537.1:0-10712 GCA_024741275.1 Chironex yamaguchii | reverse complement strand
ATAGTATGTGCTACTATGCAGTACTATACTGCTATTAGACTACACTCGAATATCCTGTATAATTCACTATAGCATGATACTATCCTGTACTATACTGTTATCAGTATAGTATGTGATACTATCCTGTACTATACTGTTAATGGACTACACTCGAATACCCTGTATAATACACTATAGTATGGGATACTATCCTGTTCTATGCTGTTATTGGACTACACTCGAATAGACTATACTGCACTAAAATACATGATGCCATACTGTACTTGGCCATACTATATATATACCGATGCTATATCGTACTACGTAATTTGACTGTACTGTACAATTTACTATTTACTTTACTAGACTTAAGCAGGCTGCACAAGGTACTACATGATACTTGAGTGTACTATACTAGGCTGTATAATTTACTAGATACTCTACGGTACTATACTAGCCTTGACTGTATAATCTGCTGTACTATAGGAGGCACATTTTGTAGTATATACCATAGCATACTACACACTTTTAGCAAGATCCCACGAAGATCGTAAGTGATCCTTCCTGGTAGCAAGCTTTGGCTGTGGGAAATCTTTCCGCCAGATTGTTAAACAAATATCGAATAACGCACTAAGGTACTGAACGTTTAAGGGTGGCTTTCAGGTGGAGATTGGAAGAGAATGTACAGAAGACTTAAAAAAAAGGGGAAAAAAAACTAGATTGTGAAATTTCTGAGAAGTGCTCACTTTGCTCGGTGCACGCAAAAAAAAACCCATTATAATCGGTTCATTAGCCCTCAAGAATATTCAGCATTAAACATACAGAACAGCACCGACACAAGATTGACAAGACATGATCTAATGATGGAAGGATAACCACTACTGCTACAATTTGTAGCAAGACTGGAAACAAATGAAAAAACGAAATTTGCAGACAAATTTAGGACCAAGTGATTACAGATACAGATATGTTCAGCTTTGGAGGTATCAATTTGGCAAGTAAAATAAAAGCATGTGAAAGGAGATTTACGAAACAGACATGGTTAGATCAAGAGAGGGTTGACCTAACAGATAATAGGTTGGGTACCATTACAAGGCAAATTAATAAAGGGAAATAAATATATACTTTAAACTTAACTGACCCTTTGAAAATGAGAAGGATCCATTTGAAAATTGTGATCTACAATGCTCAATTCACCAGACAGAGAAAGGTTGTACACGGTTCACAGGTTGTGAAAAAAACATCACTAAAAATAGACCATTTGTTGACGTTTCAATAATATCTCCAACACAATATATATATTTACAGGTTTGAAGAGTTAAAAATTCAATTCATTCCACAAGATTAATAGGCTAACACTCAAGATGTAAAAGGTTCCTTGTGGCTTAGCTAAATTTGTCATTTACAATGATTCCATTACAAGAGTCCTAGGCTTGTAATAGTAAAAGTTAAGAGCATGCTTGGCTCAATAAAGGTTTTTATTTCCTGATACAAAACAAGAGAAACTCCTGCTTTTGCAAAATCTACAACCATAAATTAACCGATGTCATCAACAAAAAAATCATGATTTTCAAAAAAAAACACAGAAAACCTTGTGTACATAAAAGGTATAACAATCCAATTCAAAGCAGGTAGGGTAGTCCAATGCAATTATTGATGTTTAAAGCCCTTTATTGTATTTGTTTGTTTGGGAATGCAGCGCTTATTGGAGGGTATCGTTTGCCACACTCTTGGGCTTTGATAACAGTCAGTTAAATATGATCTTACTTATCAAGCCAACTATGTCCAATCTGAGGATGTTGGTTTCTGCAAATACGATTCAAATAAGGCACAAATGGTAATCTTATCAAACACTCATGTTTCTGCCATATTTACTTAAAGACGCCAATCATTACTGCTTTAGTAAGGGTTATTGAAGTACCCTGAAATCAATCAACTTCATTAATATCTTCCTTGCACTTAATACATTTGAAAATACCCGAATTACTGAATTATTTAATACAACTGTGCAGCATTTATTCCAGAGAGAATACTGGAATAGTTGCCTTTGTATCTTTTAAGCCAGTTGATGTGAAACGTAGCAATCACCTAACTTAGTGTACCGGAGTGACAAGAAATGCCACGGTTGATATCTTAACAAAATCTCTGAAGCATTTTGAATTTGCCACTCACTATCTTCACAACTGCTTAGAACCTGCTAGGCAGTCATCTTTAAAGATTTCTGAATCCAAATCCAATCAACAAGTTCTATCCAAAATGTTATCAATATGCGATCATAAGGTTCATGATGCTAGACAGACAAACCACGTTTGAAAAAACAAAACATTAACAGAACAATAACATCTACATGACCAGTGTATTGATGTACATTATCAATACAAGGCACTTGTAACCAGAAACTGATAACTATTAGTTTTGACACACAGTGTTATGGCAAGGTGCACTAGCCATGTACAATACCAAATGAACAAAACCAGAAGAGACCTTTCTTCAAGCTTGCAACAACAACCGTACTTTCAAGACATCCTATTGTGATAAAAAATCAACTGTCATCACAGAAAATTTTAATTAATGAAACCACATCTTCACACGTGGCCGATCTATAAGGGGCCAATGCCTCTTGAGCATCTGCAGAGTTACAGTCTTCGTCATTATCTTCAGGCCTCCCGCTTGAGGTATCAAACGCATTGGATGGCCCTGCAATAACACATGCTGAATCGACCTCCATAGGTTCCTCCTCGGGCTGTCTATTACTTTGTAGAAACAGATTGCTTCCTGTTGAAGCCTTGGCTCTTCTGCTTACAGGTAATTCCGTTTCATCATCATCAGTTGCTGACTCACTAGGTCTGGTTCGTTTTCTACTTGAAGAAATCTTGTTCACTACACTAGGGATACTTTTAGTTGAGGAGGCACGCGATCTAGCTATTCTCTCATGAAGTTCAAGGCACTGCTTTGAGTCTGGCCTCATCCTTACAATACCACGATTGTATGCAGTGCCTTTGTGTACAATCAACTGCATGTAATGGCTGATTGTTCGCTAAAACAACAAAAAAGGAGAATGCTGTTAACAGATATTCAGGAAATTTTCATCAATTTGTTAAAGTTATAAGCAAAGTCGGTGTTAAATCTACATTTTTTTCTTGATCACTGCAAAATTATTATACTTGTAAAGAACTTAGCTCCACAATACCGCAACACGATATCAGCACTTGCGAATTGCTTCAATAAAATCATCAAATTACAGATATGTTAAAATGTCAGATGTTTGGATTCTCACCTCTGGAAAAGATCGTCTATAAGCTATGCATGACAATGCAGTTAAATACTTTCAATATTCTTGGTTATACTAGCTTGCCTTGGAGCTAACCTACCAGACTTTATGGGCACTTGATTCTGTAATAAGGGAGTTGAAAGCTCAGATGCCAACTTTTCTTATGCACTACTTTATAAAACAAAGGCAAGGACAGCCTTGTACAACAGCCACAAAGCAAAAGTTTAAACCATTAATGACCTTGCAATCATACAAGTTGTTTTTGCAGAAAATTTTTCAACGTTCTTCAGGATGAGGTTCAGTCAGCTCATTGGCATAAAAATCAAATAACAATATTCATGGCTGCTCTTTGGCAAAATAATGACTGATTAACTGCAGTTGGAGTATCGGATGATCTGTCACATTAAAGGAGTCCATTCTAGTCTTTTTGGAAGTATTGTTGAAAAATCTTTTGAACAATGATGTAAACACACTTCAAGTATGGTCTGATGGTCTAAGCAGTCAGTTCAAAAATAGATTTATTGCTTCCTGTTTATCATTGTTGGAAGGTGAAACTGAAATGCCTCCTTATCAAGTAAAAGACCAGCTGCTAAGAACAGAAAGCTGCCGTGCTCAACCTCTGGAAAGTTCAGAAATTGCTCTGGCCAATGCCCATAGTAATGTGCAGAATGGTACATTTGCGAATACTTTGAAGTAAGCCCCCCTCTCAAAGAAGCCCCTACCTAAACATTCATAATTGCAAATAAGCACCTGGGGGCTTATTCAAAAATTTACGGTAAGTGTTTCAAAGTATGCATGTTTCAAAGCTTTCTTGACAGTTCACAATAGCTGCAGAAACGTGCTACGATCTTGTGTGAACCAGTGGAACCAGGCACACAAAATTGCAACACAAAAGTTTCTAAGGCTAGAGATAATCTAAAACATGTCAACATTTGGAGGATTTCAAAATTTCCAATTTCCAAAATGAAACTGAAGACTTCTTATCAATGATTCTGACAACTTCAGCCTTACAAATAAACAACAAATGTATAGCATATATGAAATTAAAATCTTGTACCATATAAATTTAGTAAAATTACACCTACTCCATAAATAGCTAACAATACATAGTGGAAAAAATAGTCCGAGGGTATTTATATCCTTACGTCATATGTATTCCCAGCAAATTTTAATTTTTCCATCAGAGATGGTTTTACAGCACTGACATGAAGGTTCCTCAGTTCAATGATCCTTCCTGCTTCTAAAGATAGGATACCAGGAACATGGTCATCGAACACATAAACTCTTGCGACTAGTCTATCATCAACTTCAATTTCATCAAAACTGCACCTCTGAGCTGTGGAAAGGTGCTCTGCAATAGGATGAAAAGATTCCAACTTGGGTACGGTGCCATCCCAGACACGCAGCATCATACAAGTTCTGTTAGTAGGAAAAGTGTAAACCCCTACTACTTGGACAACCATGTTCAAATACATGTCAGGCTCAATATCACTTAGAAATCTAGTACTATGAGACATTTGCAACGATTCTTCACCAGACACCAAATTCACTTTTTGCAGCTCGTTGGCCCTTTTGAGATCAGCTTCACAGTAGCATGAGTATACTGGACTGGTCCTTATTGACACTGGTGTATAACCTCTGGGAAACACCATCCTTTCAACAAAATAGAGACATATGTTGATCAGTTCCTCATAAAATATCAACCGTTAAAAGTGAAATCAAGCAACTTGAAAATAGATAGCACGATGTTTGTGATAATTATTTCAACTTTCCAACATGAGCAGTCTATCCTAAGGACATATTACAAACTAGAAGCACGCCGAGAGCAAATACAAACTAGAAGTACGCCAAGAGCAAACCTCTGCCAACTCAATATTGTTCGCACACAAGTACTCCACATGATGATGCCCACGCCAGTCACTTTGATGAAGATATCATTACCAAATATAGTACTTGGGTAATCCCCATGAAGATTTTGTTACCAAAAGTGACCCAGTTATAAAAATAGTTATAGCCTGATCACTTAGGGGTCATTAAACAAGTACCTTATGGAAAAATTGGCCTTCTGACCCCCCACCCCCATGTAACGCCTTACCACACTTAAGTTGATACCTTTCTATTACAAGGGGCAAATCCATTAGTCGACTCATATAGGATAGCAAAAAATAACAATTGAGGTATTTATATATAAAATAGAACAACAGAAAATGGAAGAATGTGGTATAATTAAAAGTATACTGTAATATAGTTTGCATAAAATTATAATAAAACTTTACATAACAATGTAATGCATCACAAGTTGGGTTGTAACCTATAAACTTTTTATGTATATTTTAGGCATGATAAATTCTTCAACTTACTCCCCATTTATTAATATTGCTATGCTGTGCTTCCCAGCCTAACCATTACTCATTACTGATGTAACCTGAGATCCCACCCCCAATATATTTTCATATCAATTTGTTACCCACCACTGTTATGTACATTTTGAATGTACAACAATATTGTGACATTAAGCATTAACATTATTTGAACTCTTATGTTCATTTGCAAGGTTCTAAAAGTATACATCATATGTACATGGTCTGGCCACCCAGGAAGAGCAAGGGGAGAGACATCACTGCAATGATAGTAACATTAACTATACCACTTGTTGTTAGCATCATTAGGAACGTCATTATTTCACTGGCAATGTTATTGTTGGTAGAAACAACTATTATAGATGAAAAAAATCCACATTAATTTTGACTTTAAAAAATTAATCTTGAGCAATTAACTTTTCTCATACAGTATTAAATTACTTACCACTCCAGGTCCCCAGAGCAATTTCCCTTGCCCTGAAGCTCGCCTTTGAAAGTGGAGATGAAGAGATTGTGGAGACGTATAATATCTCCAATGCCTTTAATGGCTGGGAGTAAATTTTCCCTCTTGGAAAAAATGTTACACTTTAATCCAAAAGCTGGATATGGAACGGATTCATCGACTAGCATTATGACGATACAGAATTCACATGTTCTTGTTCTGAATGGTCGTTTCAACTGTGAAACCACCCCAAAAACATTAAATTGTTTGTTTCTTTCTACATCCAAGATCCTTGTGTAATGGATATTAGCCTTTGGAATTGAGACTTGTTTAGCAAGAGCCCCATTGCAAGATATATCGATTATACCTGCCATCTTTGTATTTCTTGTAACACAATCTAAAAATGAATTCAGATTGAGGATGCCATTCTTCAAAGTATGAATCATCAGAAAGGGAAGTATAGAGATACGGTAACCTTTTTATAAGAAACACAGATCAAAACTGACCTAATATAAGCATAACTGAAAGAGTCCAAGTGACAAAAATGAACTCTACCTACAGAGTAGTTCTTGTTCTTTTTCTTGTCGTTCCTCTAATGGAATCCTTCACACTTTTTTAGGTCCATGTTTTCACATCACCTACCCAGTTTTTCAGGGTCTCACTCTTCTACCCTCCTGCATTCATACAAGACCAGCGACGCTACTAAGGAATGTACAAGATTTAGCTTGACTTACATTCTAATTCTTGTTGTTACCAAAATCAATGTCCCTTTACCTTATTCACATGACTCTAGTAATAAATCATATGAATCCATCAAAAAATATAAAAGCTCACCATTGTTTTGATTGGGTTTTTTTGTGAAACATTCAATTTATCTTTAACCTACAATTAACCTGTACCATTTTCCACCTGATGAACCTAGACAACATCAGAAAGGCACTAATTGGAAAAACAACTAAACAAAAATGCTGAGACTCTTCTTCTCAAGTCCACTTCAGCTACATTTGACTCACCAATTCCTATCTGCCGCGGACGACACTACCTGCAATCTATCTCCTTTGATCACTTGATGTCCCACCGATCTACCCTACACAAACCAGGATATAGAGGACATAAGAACACATAGAAAGGACACAGCAATAACAAAAAACAACACTAATGTGGGGTGCTAATGTAATAAGAGCTCAGCAATAGATATTTGATAAACAGGGTTAACATTGACCTTTTAAAATTGTCACGGAATTTAGAGTAACAATCAAGAAAGACCCAATAAACAAAATTACTAAAAAGAAGAAGAGAAGGCATTCCTTACCGTCGTTTGGATTCACGTATCTTTATCAAATTTCTTCAGACTCGACCTCGTTGAAGTAGCCTAGGAAGTATAAAAAGCAAGAGGAATTCAGACAAACAGTTCACTTCAACAGAATGCTTAGTCTTCTTCTGTTGTAGAAGGAAGACAGGTCACTATCTAGAAACGTATGGATAACACAACACCTCATCAAGACAAGCAAGAGACTTGAAACGTAAAAAGATGTCTAACTCCCTTGTCTGGTCTAAGGGACATGCAAAAGAGTTAAAAACAAAAGATGATACATTAAGCGCAAAACTTTTTTGTGTGAGAAGATTTTGGCCGAAGACTTGTCCAAAAATTTGTTTGTATGAAATTTAGGGTTGTCCAGAATTTTTTGCACTGACTGCACATGTGCCATAAAAATTAACTGATCTCATACGTTAACGAGTCCAATACCTCCGAATTTTTGAAAATAATTGTTTCTAAGCTAATACAAGTCCAATCAAATGCTCTTAATTATTCCAAATTATCTAAGCCTACGAAGTCCTCCTAGCTGAGCTGTCTGTGCTGTTTTTGGCATGCAGTAAAATAGGGTCTAGAATTTGAGTTGTAGCTGTGGCCTTAGTCAAATGATATTTTCATATGACAGGTAATAGTGGCGTTCTATAGATTACATCGAAACGTTGCGATATATACCCTTGACCTATCTTCTCCAGTTTGTACTTCCACTCAAGCACGAGCGAATTTGTGCTTCACATGATGCAAGTCGATTTAGATCGATGTGCCTACATAGAAAAAGCGATTGTTCTGTGGTGAATAGACCAATTTGGTCTGGTCCACACGTATCCGACTATTTTTGAAAACGCACCAGTACTCGTCTCCGTATTCAAAAAAGATTTGGGGCCACACCTATCCCCGCATAGGACGTTTTCAAAAATTTCTTTTTGGAGGGCGGTTTCAAAGAGTTGTGTTTTTGATGATCGACGGCGCCGGATAGGTGTGGTCGGAAGCTGAAAACGGATAAAAAAGGTCCATCAAAACGGTCGTGTTTGGGCGCCACAGCAGAAAACTCAAGACAAGATCCCAATCATGGTCTAAATATGGCCCAACCCTAACCTCCCTTCACTCTCCTTGCTGGGATTTGTTCTTTAAAAATATTTGTAATGAAAATCTCCAAATAAACGTGGCAGCAGTGATTCAGAAGCGACTAAAAACATCTTCGGTAAACTCAAGAGTGCTGTTTTACTTCTCAAACTTCAAAGTAATGAAAATCACCAAAACTTATTTTAAATTTCAGTGTTTGTTCCGATATTTAAGTTTAAATTTTGCTACAAACAGCTGGCCACTAAGCATAAATAAGGAACCAGAGAACTGAGCAGTCAGGGATCATTAACTTGGGATAATCTGTGGCTAAACTTAGAACAATAGCACACAGTGTCACGATCAGTGTTTCCGTTGGCTGTGGTTACAAAAATCATTATCTACTTGGTTGCGAACTTGTGCTGCAGAGTATGACAGTTTGCCTCCAACGAGATCTCGGGTGTGCAAGCGCTTTCTTTCAATTGTGCATATTGGTTCAAGTGTGCACTCAATTTGCTTCAAACAATGACACATCCTGCTACTTCTCTGTTTCGATGTGCAAGACTATTTTCCTGGAAAATACCTCGAGGGTGCACTTGCCATACTTAGCAGCACGGGTGTCGATATGCCTAAAAACACATAAAAGAAGGTTCAGTATGACTAACAGACTTGCTAATACACTTAGCTAATACAAATATGAAAGATCACTTACCCTTCAGACTTCTATTTCTATGGGGGACACCTGATAGCCAGTATTTGCACAGAAATTGACGTAAACAACCTGTTCCTTCGACTCAAACATTCAGAGTGATGAGCACGTTGCCAAAAGCTCACTTATGGCGTAACAAATCATCAACTGCGACTGCGCAAATTAAAAATGGCGGGCTTTCAACACTTGAATCCTGCTCATTTGATTTGATGTTACAACAGTCAGTCAATTTTGGCTGTCCACTCATGTTTTTGGGCGCAATTTAACCGGAAATGATTTAAACAGTCTCAGAGTAATAAAAAAATTTTCTTATTAGTAACTACAATCGCATTGAAGAGTTTTGGTTTCATGCTATCATGAACGAGATTCAAGTATTATCGTAGGAGCTACACGTCTTGTATTTAGTGATGTATCTCGCTATATTCTCTTCGCAAAATTGTTTGTAAAGCTGATTTCAACATCAATTCACTTTTTCTAAAATTGTAATTGAAATATTGATAAATATATATGAAATTGAATAGAACTACTTTGCTCTAAGATATTCCACAAAAGTAAATTAACTTTAATTTTGTATTCTCAACTTGATTGACAGAAACGATCTCCAGATGGCCTAAATTCACATAAAAGTATAGTTTAGCAATTTTAACTCGTCCTCATACTGTAAGTCATAGCACACTCTTTAAAACTCCCCTGGAGATGTGTATCCCATCGCATTTAGGGCCTGTTTACATGGAGGTAGGGTCACCTTCCTCTATTGTTTTTCGTGGTTGTATTTACATGTCAGGTAGGGTTTCCCTAGAGGTAGGGTCACCCTCCTAGGAGGGCTAACTTTTTGTTTACTTAACGCACATGGTAGGGTGACCCTAAAGTGATTTGATGTCATTGTCAGTGACGGACTTCAATCACAAAACAAAATGTCTTGGACCATCAAGAATAGCGATGCAAACAGAAAACGTTCCTTTGAGATGTGGTGCTGGAGGTAAATGCTTGGTGTCCTTTGGGGGGAGCATCGTACGGACACCTACCTCTGTGCTACAAGAGGTGGCCCTCAAGCGGGAACTGATAAGTAGAGTTGAACATCTGAAATTACAATATTTCGGACATGCTGCCCGCGGAAGTGCTGGAGATTTGACATAGACTGTGATGGAAGGAGGATTGGAAGGCACAAGACCAAAAGGTGCACCAAAAAGAGCTGGTTGGACAACATACGTGAGTAGAGCGGTGGATCATACCAACAGTGCAAAAAGCTGGCACAAAATAGAGAAAGGTGGAGAAGACTCTCATGGGAGTGGTCCCAAAAGCTATCTGCCGAGTAACCTCCAGAGAGGAACGCATAATAGTAGTAGCAGTAGCAGTAGTAGTTAGAAGTGGTAGTAGTAGTAGTAGTAAAGTAGTAGTAGTAGTGGTAGTATAGTAGTAGTATAGTAGTAGTATAGTAGTAGTATAGTAGTAGTAGTAGTAGTAGTAGTAGTAGTAGTAGTAGCAGTAATAGTAGTAGTTGTAGTAGTAGTAGTAGTAAAGTAGTAGTAGTAGTGGTAGTAGTAGTAAAGTAGTAGTAGTAGTGGTAGTATAGTAGTAGT
>JANTCA010003535.1:0-10712 GCA_024741275.1 Chironex yamaguchii | reverse complement strand
AACGACGAACAGAATGAAAGACCTGCAGAACAAGTTCTTAGAAGATCAACAAGGCTACGAACTCAAACAAAGCATTATGGAGAAGCAATAGACTCAAGTTTAATTACTTAACTATTTTGTTATGTAATGACTTCTATATACATTCTTTGATAAAGACATTTCTAAAAGAGGGAGTAATGTACTAATTACGTTATGTTAGTTGACAGACGCAAATTGACATGGACTATTCGATTGTCAAGTTCGAAAAGAGAGTCGAACATGTCTGTAGAATCATGGTTTCTATCCAGGAGTATAAGTTGTTAGATACCAGAACGAACCCTACGTGATCGGATAGTTGAATAAAGCAATAGAAATATAAGAATAAAACAGCAGGGAAGTCAACGATGGAAAACTATTGAATAATAAACAGAGACGTCGATTGCTTTATTGTTGAAGAAATGTTAGACAAGTAAGAAGGGATTGCTGCATTCTCAAAAATGTGAAAAGCGACAGGAAAAAAGTGGCTTGGTTCTCTTAGTTCTTGTCAGGGTTATCAATTTGGTATACTTATGATTCTTTAAATCTAATCAGTCAGAAATAAAAATGCGAGCAATTAAAAACCCGAAATTCCTCTAACCCGTTTTACAAACTTTTGTACCACAGAATACAAAAGTGAGATCTTTGTTTAGCCCTTTTACGAATCCCCTTATGAAAATAGGCTACATTCTACAACTAATCCAAGACTACGTTGCAGAGGGCCACAGATGTCAAGGTTCGTAGATCACATGAATCGTCCACATGAAAAACACTCTGGAAGTTAAACTCGGGGACGATGCAACAATAAATTAGAATACACTACGGCCTACAGGTGTTGTCTCGAATGTCTTTTTGCCTTTAATGCACTTGTTTGATGTATTCAGATTTAAGGCCTGTTTGTTAAAGTTTTCAGGCATGTGTAGAAAATATTTATTCTTACACAGATTATTCTGATAAGCAACGAATAGTGCAAAAAGGCTGCAAAAGAGGCAATTTTGTTAAAGTGCTGCTGTTGCGTCATGCACATTGATCACGTTATTCAGCCTACAAAGAGAAAACTGGGGAACTGAATGTGAGTACAGAACAAAGAGGGGAATACGAAGGAATAAGAAGAAAACCGGGTGACGTAGGGAAATACTGCTAGTGTAAATACATGTTCATGCAGTACTTTATTCTTTTTTCTGCTAACTTTCCCGGCTATACATGAACAAGTACAGTTAGTTACAGTTGTTACCCCGGCCAAGCAGCAACTAAATCAGGAATCCAAGTTCATCTAATCTGGGTCTTAGATAGATTCCTATTCTGGCCACAACAGTGATCAAGGCTAGGCATAGGTTTCTTATGCACACAAACATCACACAATACAATTAGTTTTCTAACTTTATTCAAGACGGTCAACATTTACATAATAACTTCAATACACGACATGCAGCTAAATGAATAGAAAAGAAGCCCCCAAAGCGGGCCTGTTTGTATACATCAAACAATACTGCTGTTATGTATAAACTTTATATACATCCAACGATTAGTACCCTCAAATGTGATAACTGTGATGTGTCTATGAATATGAAGAGACAGCAACAACGACACCCAGTTTCATATTACTTCCTCTAATGCCGAATACCATTGTAAAGGGTTTAAATAGTCCACATAATAAGTACTTTGTACCCTCTACCTTATATAATGGTGATCTCCTTTGGCCAGTCACAGATACTTGCCTGGGCATTGCAATTATATTTACCAATATGTGTTCCTAGTACTACATTATTACACCCATTTATATTTGTCAGGCCCTGCAAGCCGTGGCCAATTGCCAAGAGTCCAACAATTAACAGAATCATTTGCGACCTCCGTGTAAGATGCAGGTACACTGTTTTTAAATCAGAAACTCCTTTATAGCAAAATCAGTAATTGGATCGACGTTTGCTAAGACAATTTCAGCGGTAGGCCAATAAAAAAACTCGCAGATGGCAACAATCTTTGGAAATAAAAATATAGCCTAAAGAAAGAAACTCCTGGTGTACGTAAGGTGCTCGTTTTGACAGATAAAAATTGTAGCAAACTTGTACCAATTGGCATTTAAGTTCATCCTTTTTCTATTTAAATTTATAAAATTATCAAGCTTCCACATTTTATATATAGCTTTTAAGATTCGTCTTGTTACAGAAAAATTTGTTATAGTATAGCAAGACAATTCGGCAACCATTATTCTTGGTTCAGACTTTTCATGCGTCAAAATTCATGCAAGCTGGAATCGATCCAATTGCATCTAGTACGACTGGGTCAGTTCAACTTGATGATTAATTAATTAAATAATTAAGTGCTGAACCAGCTTGATTCAGACGTTGCATTATTCATGAACTTTATTCACTACCCTGAGTTTAGCGCATGAAAAGTACGATGTCTGAACCAGACCTAAGAAACTGCAAGGAAACTTTGAGTACCAAAAATCCACCAAAAGGTACGAAGCTCTAAATACTGAAAGAAATCTCAGTTTCTTCGCAAAAGAGTGGATTCTGTGTCTTTAGAGTACAGCTTACTTCTCTCCTGGCACGTCTACAACTGCTTTATGTGCTGTGGCATGTAGTCAATAATTTGCGTCGTATGGTACCCAGATCATTGAATTATACAGGGGCCCGCCCTAGCTCTCTACTGGCCAACTCACAACATGTTTCGAATAAATGCCAATTCGTATTACTGGCACCCCTTGCAAAATGCCGTATTCCCACGTATGAAGTCTCTGCATGGGCACAGACGTCGAACTGAAGGGCTCTTTGCAGTACAGCTATACATCAGTTCTGAAGTTTGTATAAGGCACGTATTGGACTCCGCTTTAAGACTTGGCGCTACAAGGGAGGGAGAATCCTCGTGTGATGAACACGTGATGTCGTTGGCCTTGAACTCCGCTTTGTTGTTTATACTCCCAAAAAATGTAGGCTCGCAGATAAGGCCTATACCAAAGACAAGATTATGTCATTACCAAACATGCTTCAAACAGTAATTATATGAAATGGAAATGTGTCTGAACAAGATAAAACCAAAAATGTTGATGCCAGGCATCATTCAAGTCTGATCAACAACAGAGTTTATCATGACTCGAAAATATGCTAAGTGTGGCCTATGATATACTACAGGGCGTGGATATCTATATCTCCTCTACTAGTAGAAAATGCCACAGTGGTACACCAAAATGTGGTTTGGGATAGAAATGGATAACGCAAAAGCACGGTGGGACTCTTGAATCTGTCAGTCGGAGCAACCACCCGTAACACACAATTCATCACTGGGGAGGAGTCAACGTAGGAGGCCGTTTATTGTACCTAGTCAAGGGGTGAGGGGAGGACGCATAAATGAAAATAAGTAAGAACAAAACGCATTCAAATACTCAAACATCGCCAGTCCAGCTTTCTCAAGGTATGACGTAAAGACGAAAATATACAATACTTGTATTTATTTTACAGTGATCTTGAAGAATTTGCAACCCCATTTCAGTAGATGAAAATAGAATCCACTTCCTTTCCTTATATGGACGCAAAAATATCATTGTTTTTTTATTATCTTGAGTGTTTTGTAGTCGAATCCACAGTATCAATGTCAACATGAAAATAGCCCGAGAACACGAGATTCTTGTGGAGGTATAGATGTGGGACAACGGCAGGTAATAAATCACAACACCATGGATGAAATAAGATGGATACACTCGTTTCTTATGCAGAAACTAGATGATAGAAAATTAAAACAACTAGAAAGTATAAGTGACGTACCATGAGTATCACATGTTTCCTGACATGATTTATTGATATCCCCAACAAAAACCTTCCTTGCAGATAATGGTGGCCACTGTTCCTTGTTACAAAAATCTTGATGTTTTAAATACACGTAAAGTCTCTCTAGCATGCCTTTAAATGTAAACTCGTAAGGCAGGTATGGAACCAGCTGACAAATAAAAGAGAGCACACATTACTTATTTGTAGGTAAAGTCAAATTATAAATTGCATATAGCGAATTTATATAAATAATACCTCAACAGACACAGTGCTTTTTCATATATTTGTCAAGAGTGGGCATTACCACAATAGCTGCACTAAGTGGGAGCCGACCGGGCTCGAACTGGTAACCCTCAGACTCAAAAGCCAACACTTAAACTTCCGTGCCATCACGGCACAAAGGTTTGGCGAAGGACTTTCAAAGTCCCTGGTATTACGAGACGAAACCCAGCGGTGGGTAAGGGGAAATTCACTAATTTTTTGTGTTTCGGCTTAAGCCTTCATCAGTGTCAGATATATGTAATACCTCAACAGTGCTTTTTCATATATTTGTCGAGAGTGGAGCATTACCACAATAGCTGCACTAAGTGGGAGTAGTTGCTAGGTTGAGTTTTGTTTATTCTCGTAACGATTCTGTTTCAAACAGAGACAAGAGATTGTTAAGGTTCAGGGTATCCTAATCTCTCATGATCGAACTGTAAACAAACTAATAAGTTCAGAAAGACAAGACCTTAGTACTACACATACTACACACCCAAAGAGGTCTCTCTTCGTAACACTCACAAAAATTTATGGGTATCTTTCCTCCGAAAAGTGCATGACCTGACCCCTCTGTGTGAGAAGAATGATGGTAAGTATTTCAAATCACATATACTATAGTTTTGTTACAATAAAACCAAACGAACAACTTTTTTGTCCAGATGAGGTATAATTGGACTAGAAAATTGATGACCATGTCTTATTTGCGATTGTTTGACATTAGCTAGCAGAGAGCATTTCCAACCATATGAGGTTACCCGTTGTTGTCAATAAACGGTTCGGGTCTTTATCTTGTCTGCTATGTTGTATAAAAAGAACAACAATGTCCTGACGAGCAACTGGTACGACACCAATATATATGTTAACTCAATATATATGTTATTATTTGGTAACTTTGTTTTGTGTCTGCTTTTTATAAGGTTTGTGTTTTATTTATATTGTATGTAGTAATGTCCTACTGTAGTATTCCCATTTCTTTCATCAATTATATGTTTGTCACTGCATCAAATCTTCACAAGAAGAGAAAAACGTGTACACTCTACTAAATATTTATTGGAAATTTTTTCAGAACCGTAAAATTAATGGGTTCCAAGTCCAGGTTGTCTTTATTTGGTAAAAGTACTATTGTTCAAAATTGTGCTCACCGTAGTGTTTCTCATTTCCTTCACTACTCGTTCCAACTCAGATCGATCACCCAGATTCAAAGTGTGAACGTAAGGCGGTCCGATAAATTTCTCTGCGTACGGGTGTTGGGATGTTAAACGGCGGAATGTTGGCTTATTCTTGAAAAAATTAGAGTTCTCCCGGCCTATTTAAGATTGAAAGACAAAATAAGATATTTACTGCCGACTAAGTAGTGCAAACATAGCATCACAAGAAGAGGACATCGTATTCATAAGGAGATTGTTGGACGCATGCAAGTCACTTTTTGTGTTAATAACTGTTATTTCTTTCAAAAGGTCGCAAATTCTGACTCTTAAGGGCAAAACAGACAGGAAAGGATGAAAGGGCATTCAGTTATCTTACGAAGTGCCTTAGCAAAGGAGTTTAACAATTACTAATAGCATATATTTTATACCAAAAGAAAACAATGAGAAGGTAAAACAGTCCCAAGCATAGATCAGACAGGCTAGCATGATGGAGAGTGTTACGTGGTATTGACAGGGTGGAAGAAAGAAAGATGAAAACAAAGAGAACTATAATGCACATACCTATTGGTGGGTCATATTTCACATTAATAAAGAAACATCCATTGGCAATAGCTTCAAGTGGAGCTGGCCCCTCGAACGGAAAACCCATACCAACAAATACCTAAAAAAATTAAAATGAAGAATAGTAACATAAGCTCTACAAAGCACAGAAGTTAAAATTCCCTTAAACGCGTTTCTATCCTGCGGATGTTGTCGACTGACTTAAAAAATAAGTGAAAATGTAATTGTTTCAATTCCCTCTAGAGCTTGGTGTCCAGATGGGATGATATCCACGTTTGCCTTATCTTAACTATCTTTGTTAGTAATGAAACCGTGTAATGGTCTATATAATTGTGATAAATTATGCTGCTTATACTCATACTAGTTGTATCTTGGCGTAAAAAGCCCTTTAGTTCTCATGTTTGTGTTCAACTCTAAAAACATTACTTTTCTGCACAGCCACCATTTTTTTGAATTCGTTGATTTTTGTTAGTGACGTCAATTTCAAATTGCCTACTTATTGCTCTTTAAATCGCTCAATACCAAACAGATTGTTCTTCGACACGACCACCTGTTACTCTACAACATACACAGCTGATCGGTTACTTCCAAACAAAAATCAGTAACGAATTTTGTAAAAAGTGTCTTGCATTAACCGAAACTTACTCTAATTCGTTTTAGCTTAATCACGTGGAATAAAAAAGTCCTGGGCAGAATCAACTTATAGGTAAGAACTCATTTTATTCTTCAACTACATTCCACTAAGTCTATTCTATAACTATTGAACTGACTAAACAAGGCATTGTATCACGTCTTCGCAAAATGCTCACCAACAGCACTGCATTTACATAAATCAACCACCCGTCAAGACAATTTCTCTCTGCATACAATGCAACTATACAAATCTCAGGTCTTTAACAGGAATACACTGTTTTGCGCTACAATTTTAACATAAAACAATACGATAAACAAAAGGCAATGTATGACTAAAAAGTTTGTACTGAACAAAACCTGACAAGCCACTACCTACAGCCATCAACATGGTGACACAGGACATGCGCACACGGACGCTTACCTTTGCTTCTCTGAGCAGTGTCTGCAGTTCTGTACCGCTAAGAATGCCATGATTTTTAACATAACGTGGCAATAGAAATTTGACTTCGTCTTTTCCACTACTCGCGACCGTTGCATGTACTTCGAAGTACTTATTGATAACATCCAGAAATTGAGTTTTCTGGTGGTCCTGAAACGGTAAAAATTGACGACTACTAAAAAGAGCTACTTTCAATGCAAATTGATTACTGTATGGCATCTTGATAAGAAATAAAACAACGTAAAATTAAAAACAAATTACGAAAAGTATTTTATACAAGAAGACTAAACTGGGCTAAGTATAAGCAACGATTATAAGGCGAAGGCAGCAAAACTTGGAGGTAATAGGGAAATCCTAAAAACACGACACGGTAGTCTATGCCATAATCGTCAGCAAGAACCGTTTATGCCACTCCTATGCCATATGATGCCAGAATATGCAGTATCACATCGAATAAGCAGAGTGTATGGATCCACAAATGCAGCTTTATCAGGATTTAAGATCAAAACACTTACTTAAAACTGAAATATGCATCGTGCTAACATGGACATTCTTTAGTCGGTATCACGTCAACTTACGAAGGGACGAGAACAATATTTCAAGACCCATTGCTACTAAGGAAATGCCAGACGGACAAACAAAACGACAGCCAGTATAAATCAGAGTGGTGTCACTTCCACCGACAATTGAACTGGGATTTGAACTCTGACTTGAAATCGAGTGATGTGTCCTTGTGATGTCTAGTGACCCATCACACCGTGAACAAAATTACACATGGGCTTACACTTGATGACATTACAACACAATATCATTCTATCATTACAAAGTAATCGCTGGCGGTAACACTTCAACTCTACAGCATACGTGTACCCAAGAATATAAACAGAAAACATCCCAGTCATCAAGAACAAATTGCATCAACTATTCAACTATGGCATTGACTGTTGGACCAGTAAGTTGCTTGCTTCTGAATTATAGTCATCTTTATTTAACTGCATCAACTATGTTCATTATGGCACCTACTGCCTACGTTCAATAAAACGCAGACGACATTTAATTTTACCGCTGCTTAAGGCAACAAAGACACTTCCACTAGACGAATGATACCAAAATGTAATTAAGTTTGCTATCCAGTTACCTCCCACATTGTTGGATGCTTCCCATAAACCAAAGCAATGGGCTTCTTAACAATTTTTGTTGTTGGTTTTACCGAATTTTCAACAACGAATCCGAGGAAAGAATTGTCAGGACTGTGTGCTACAAAACAAGAAGATACACGGAAGCATAAGTATGGCCTGTGACTTCTGCATCAAAAGCATAATACACTGGATAAAAATACTGTTTACACAAATGTTGGCAGACTTAAGCTCAGACATGACGTTCCTTTTGACCATTTAAAGATCACTTTGTTCTTGTCTGTTTCTATAAACTTAACAACTTATAAATTTCTAGAAATTTAACGTATAGGTATAATATCTGTTAGCACTCAAGCATATCTGTAAAAAGGACGAAATTGAAGGTAATACTGATGCCCGCGCATTACGCCACGAGGTACAAGCTTTCCCCACATATTTCTAGAGAGCTGAGCTCAAAAAAAAATTGAACCCGGTCACGTGACGTCTAGCCAAACGTTTTAACCCGACACCAGAGCAGAACTAAGCACATTATGTCACAATGTGTGTCTCGAATTCTTAGAACTCGGAGGAGAACATTGAACAGTTTTAGTCCATCTGATATCTAACAGCCTCATCCGTGCCTCTCTGTAAAAACAAAACAGTAAGCTGACAGTTTAAAGGGGACTGCTACACACTTCTCTTTGTCTGTTGTTCTCGATCACCCTTTAGCAAGCGAGGATGGACGCTACAAGAGCAAGTTGATGAATTGTACCATAACGCGGGCATAAAAACTAGTTGTTGAAACCGAAAATTAAAAGGAAAGGAGGAACAAAATTATGCCATATTCAAATGGACGTCAATAATTATCAGAGGTCAGCGACATACCGGCAAAGGTTATTTGGTCACGTGGTTAACACAGAAAGGCCCCCAATAGGCAGTACATGTTCGATACTTACGAAACATCGTGTTAAATTGCTTTAAATTGAATCGATAGGAGCCATAAAATGTCTTTGTCCGTGGATCTGTAGGATTATTGAACTCTGCCTCCGTGCCAAAGGAATCAACTATTCGCAGGTGACATCTGCAAAAAAAATCGTACGGTTCTAGCATAAGTTTGTTGAAATGTTGCAACAGCTGAAGTCCTATTGATATCATGAAGTCTTCATTTGGCAGGACTATGTTTATGAGGCTGACGAGTTAGTAAGTTTCATAATAATCTCAATTCATATCCTCACTGTAAAAAGAGCCAACAAGTCGACTATAAGTCAGCCTCGACATCGTTCGGAAGACGACAAGAGCCGATGGACAAAAAGCGCTCATTTAATATTGCATTTCTCTTACCTGGCTTAAATTATTTATCATGGTCGTAACGAGTTCACCTCTTAATAAGTTATAGTTATAGCTATAACTTAAAGTTCGGCTAAAAAGGTAGCCAAACCTACCTAGACTGTTTACCATAGACTCAGACCTTTTCAGTACGTTAGCTACTTTTAAAGTGATCGCGTCTGAAAAATCTACCACCTAATACAAAAATGTTAAACATAAATTTCTTTGTAAATGTATTGAGAATTCTTACATACACGTACAACACATTTTGATGTACGTTGCATACCGTGGAAAAACCATAACCACTGGAATAGTTTTGGAGTGCCAATCACTTGCTTCATTGCACTTGCCATCAGTTTATGGTGAGGCCGCTCGTGTTTTCACCTGGGTTTGATCAACTGACACAGATCATGTCATGCCTTTCAGCCAACGTGCCCGCTAGGCCGATGTTCAAGGCAAACTTGAAAGAGATCAATAATAGGCGTCTCCAATTTACATTCTTATTACTTCTAATATATATCCCTGATTTACTTACCTTAACCTGTCAATGTTTCCTAACATTCTGTTTATGTGGAGAACGCCGATGTAATCTGTGTATACCACATCAAATGCCGCCGGTTCTGACGTCGGACAAGAACTTTTCAATCCGTTTAACAGGAGACTAGAAAAGTAAGAGAAGATTAAAGAATAATTATATAGGCGTACCTTTTTCAAGACAACAAATATAAGCGTAGATTCGATCTTAAAAATCGAATGTTTGCAAAGATACTTTGCTAATCTAACCGACTCATTTTCTTTCGATATTACTTCAGTCTGCCCTTCATTTCATATTCTTTAGGCAGACTAAGCCTTGTATGCTACATCACAGGGGCCCTCCAAATTACAATTTGGAATATTCAACAAATGCTTAAAAATATTTCTACTCAGTGACAGCAATCTTATATTAGTAATTCTTAAAACAATCCTCAAGACATCAACTGGGGGATCGTTCTGAAAACTTAATGCAAGAATGCCAAAAAATGGCATTTAGGAATTATCCTCTCTACATCAACCGCACTATTTATTACGACTTATCAATAGGTGTGGTAACGAAGCTGTTATGCAACTACGCCTACTCAACAACTGTCTTGCAGCTCATTGTCTGACGGTCAAGTGATTGGAGGAAATCAGCAAAAACATTTGGGCCCAATCAAGTGTAGAGCTTTGGATTCAACAAGGATCGAGCATGAAAAGTGTAAACAATGGAACTCCCACCAATAAATGAGAATATTGCTCCAATTTGAGGTGAAAACATGTGCACTTAAATAAGACTAAATAGAATAATCTTTTTGTGGTACAAAACTTGAAAATCGCCTTGAAAATTTGCGACATTGCCTACAGAGTACTGGTTTTGTTGTTTTAATGTAGACAGATTCCAGTACACTTAGATGAAAGGACGATCTAGCTG
>JANTCA010003534.1:8817-31267 GCA_024741275.1 Chironex yamaguchii | reverse complement strand
GTATATGCACAAAATGCACACTATGCATATCTAAAAAACTAGAAGTGATGAGTAAAAACAGATTTCAAATTTGAATTTAGCACCCCCAAATTAGGTAAAGACGGGTATTTTTGTGCTTGCCTCAATTTCTTTGTAAACCAGTGATTATTCCGGATGACATATAGGCTTCATGGTACTGCATGATTGAACCATCAATCGGTAACTGCATGTACCATCAATAAACCCCCAACAATTAGTCAGAACGTGAGTCTTTCTGTGGGCTACTTGGCTATATTCCAAACTTTTCCTTGTCATAAAGCAGTCTTGATCCAATGTATCCAAAAAATGACCAAATATTTTTGCAATATGATGCATTTCAATTTTGTAATGAGACATATTACTGATTTTGTTATGAGACAGATCTTGGATTTCGAACATCCAAATCTTGTAATTAAGTCACTATAACGACATGGGTATGCAAATCTATGTAGAAACATACAAAGTCCTCCGACAGGTAAAGCTAGAATACTTCAAATGATCTTCTCTGGCAGTTGAAGGACATCAACAAGACGATGTATGCCCCTCTTAGAGAATCTTGATTAACGTGAACACTCGTTGTCGGTCATGTCTTCGAAACAGTGGCGGTTTTATTTCCAATACAGAAACATTGGGGCTTTTCTTGCACAAGTTCCTGCCAATGCCAATAATACTTCTTCGTCAATCACCTCATCTGCACATAAATCATCAATGATAAACTTGTATTCTTCCGACATATTTGTGTTACGTCTGAGTAATATAATAATGATATATATATATATATGATTAAAGTGCATAACTATAATACAATATTCTATACACTTTACAATTTAAAACCTATTACATAACATCATAAGCTAATTTGAATAAATGAGTTTTTAAAGACGATTTAAAACTGCCAATATTGTCAATAGCACGAATTTCCTGTGGGAGACTGTTTCAGAGACTAGCTGCAGCATAGGCAAAAGTTCTAGCACCTAATGTTATGTTCTTGAAACGGGGAACCTTTAACAGCAGCGCATTACTCGATCTGAGAGTTCTATTGGTCATATACCTCTCCTCCATGTCCTGTAAATACACAGGTGCCTTTCCGATCAGGGACTTGTACCATATGCGTTGCTTGACTGGGAGCCAGTGCAGATCAAATAAAGCTTTGCGTATATGGTCAAATTTAGGTATCAGCAAGACAACACGAGCAGCTACATTTTGGATACGCTGCAGTCTGTCAATAAGATGCTGTGGCATACCCTACAGCAGAGTATTACAGTAATTCAAGTTGCTAGTGATGAATGCATGAACAACAGTTTGGATAGCGTCATTGCTAAGGAACTTCGGTATACGTTTCAATTTATACAATTGGTAGAATGCTTTACTGCATAATTTTGTAATGTGTTTCTTTATTTTCAAATGTTGATCGAAGTACACACCAAGGTTTTTAGCTGTACTAACAGAAGCAATCACCTCATCATCTACCCTTATAGCTTCAACAGATACCTTTTGTCTTGTTTCCAATAACATTGCCTCCGTCTTTGAATCGTTGATCAAGAGACGGTTAGCCAACATCCATTTCCTAACATCAGAGACACACATCTCCATGGCCTTAGCAGACTCCCTCTCGGAAACAGGCTCTGGTTTGAACCATATTACTGTTCCGGATTAAAATATTCCCTTTACGTGTTCCGTCTCTTGTCCTATTATCTAAACACATGCTCTAACTTCTTTATTATTGTAATATACCACTAGTATTTAAACTTATAATTGTAATGTTGATGTTAATCTGTAACTGATGATGGATAAGGTATATCCGAAACATGTCTTATAAACTTAAAACAATGGTCGTGTTTATTAAATGTCTTACAAATTTTTTATTGCTAAGGAATTTTGGTAATCTATATAATTAAAATTAAAGCCCCGTAAACTTCATATAACCAATCGTTAAATGCTTGTTATGTGATGAAAGAAAACTCCAGCAAGCAAAAATAACCAAAACAAATTATAATTTTCAGGTTATGTAATCCGCTAATTAATTGGATACAAACATGAACTCCTGGGAGAGAGCATGGAACAACTCTGCACTGTCACAAGAGTGAATTGAACAGCTTACATTTTGATATCATAATATAGAAAACATTCAAATCGGTATTACTCAAGAGTTAACCAATCGTGAGCTTTGTTTAGATGATTAACGTGGGAATAGTGGGGTTGGACGCTCAGATAATGCTGAAACGGAAAAGGCGGCATATTCAAGATATGACTAAAAAGGTGGGTGTCGTGGCATACCTCCCTCGTACATTGAAATGTCTCCTATTTCAACTTGCTTCACGTGCGGCGTATACAGCCAAACACGATTAACTTGCCTAGTATTGTTAAAACGATCATAATTGTAAGATTGGGTCAATTCAGCACGTTCGATGCGCTGATGTGTGATATAATGAGCTTCTTGTGTACATTGAATAACTTTGTAGTCATCGACACATGCGTATTTACTAATAGGTGAAGTTAAAACAACATCTAAGGGTAAACAACGATCTCTACCATACATTAAATAAAAAGGTGTCTCCTTGTAGATTCTTGTGTCGCAGTACGATATGCACACAAAGCAAAAGGGATAAAATGTTCCTAGTCTTTATGATGCTTTGACACACACATAGAGATCATGGTTCATAATGTATGGTTAAAAGGTTCTGTAAGTCCCTCGGCTTGTGGTCGGTAAGGGCTAGTGTTAACCTTTTTTACAGAAAAGAGGTCACAGATTTCCTTAACAAGTTTCTACAAGACGTTTTTGCCACGATCAGACAACAAAGTGGGAGGAGCTCTGTGTGTATAAACGATTTCTTCTACAAGTAACTGCGCAATGACATCGTCAACAGATGATCTGATAGCAAATGCTTCAGGCCACTTAGTCAAGCTATCAGTGAATACCACAATGTAGCGACTGCCCAGGTCGGATGTAGGTAATGGACCTAAAACATGAGCACAAACATGTTCAAAGGGACCTTTAACAGGAGCACTTTGGATTGGGGCAGTCGCATTACATGTGGGTGACTATCTAGTTGCACAATCTTTGCATTTCTCTATCCAATGGTTAATGTCTGTATAGATACCGTCCCAAAAGTATTGTTGTCTCACCTTATCGTATGTTTTTGCAATACCTAGATGTCCAGATACAATGTCATCATGCATACTATTGTGAATCTCATCAATTAAATCACAAGGAATAACTAACTGAAATCATGTTTCCTGCCTACGGTAGGGTGTTGTAGGGCCAAATAAGTGCTGTAAAATACCATCTAAATCGTGTTGATCATACTTACATTAAACCTTGCGATTTTCCGACGAATTACTGTTTGATTAAATGAGCTAGGGTTGGATTCTTACTTTGTAGATTGGGTATGTCGGATAACTCGAGATGCGAGATAATTGCACTAACTAGGCCTATATTGTACCTTGAAGTCATAAGTCATAAGTGTTTCTGTCCAATGTGCCAACCTACCATCTGGGCTTTTAAGAGTAAAAAGTCATCTAAGTCGATTATGATCTGCATAGATGGTAAGCCCCGACCGTAAAGATAATGTCTAAAGTACATGACTTACCAGACTATGGCAAATGTTTCTATAGTGGACCAATTAAGCTGTACTTTATCTAATGCCTTGCTAGCATATACAGCAACAACATCAGACCCATCCCTAAACTGACCGTTGATAGTAGCCAATAAGCCACAAAAATGATCTAAGTTGTGAAAGGTTTTGGGGAACAGGAACTTTTGTACAGCATTTACTTTGGATTTCTCTGGGCGTATTCCATCCTTGGAAACAACAAGCACGAAACATTTGACTTCAGGTGCACATTAGGCACATTTCCTCACCTTTAGTTTCAGACTTTCACTACGTAGATGAGACAATACTGGTTCTAGCTTAGACAGATAATCTTACAAAGTTACGTGAAAAGATGATTATGTCATCTTGATAAACTAGGCATGATTGCCAATTTAAACCAGCCAGCAAAATTTCCATCAAGCTCTGAAACTAGGCTGAGGCACCACACAAACCAAAACAGTAACAGATTACATGCGTTTACAGTAATGCATTACAGTAAATTTCCATAATGGATTTGTTGTGCCGGGCTGTGGTGAATGCTGTTTTATGTATATCTTCCTCCTTCAAGAGTACTTTCCAGTAACCCGAGGCCAAGTCTAATGTAGTAAAATAGCAAGCATCATCTAGGATATTGAGTGTTTCATCTATGTGTGGTAAGGGATAAACATCCTTTCAGATTATAGCATTAAGGTTACGAAAATCAAGACAAAACCGTGTACTATAATCTTTTTCTTCCGACTAAAACTACAGTACTTGACTAGGCAATTTTTGAAGGCCTTATGACAGTCAGCCGTGTCTCTCACATGTGCATCTACAACCTTATGCTGTGACTCAGGAATACAGTATGGCCTGACAGGAAATAGTACACCCATGATAAGACATCTAAGAGAACAACTGATGCAATGATTTCACAACTAGATCTCAGCATGCTTTATATGTGAATCAGCTGAGAAAACGTGGACCTAGCAGCACATGACTGGCATAAAGACCTTATAGTAGTTAAGATGTGATTGTAAAATCAAAACCTCAGAGTTATAAGTGATACATACATAACTACTGTGAGTTTTTTGTTCTTGGATGTGGTTTCAATGGACATCAACTGCTGGATTGAGGAATTCGACGGAAAAGTTTCCCCTTCTGAATCTACACTGGATCAAGTGACGAAACATCTGACATCATGAAAGGAACAGCTGGAAGGACAAGAATCAGAGGCGAGGCTCAAGAAGGCATATGATGAAGAGAAACAGAAGGAAGCAATACGACATAAGATGAGGACGAAGTTTGACGTTACTACAGATGAACCATCCTTAAAAACCTATTAAGGAGCCTTTGAGAGCGAAGCTGCCCAAGTTAACGATTACCAAGTTTAATGGGACATTTGTTGATTGGCTACGATTTTGGGGTCAATTTGAAGCAGAAATCGAGAGATCGACTATCCCTTCAGTCACTAAATTTTCATGCATAAAGGGATTGCTGTCACTACAAGTCAGACCGTTGATTGATGGGTTGTTGTTTACAACTGAAGGGTATGAAAAAGCCAAGAACATTCTCCACACCAAGTATGGCCAAAGTAGCGAGAATGTACATGCCCATGTGCAAGGGATAATGCTCCTTCCAGTTGTAACATCGTCTAATCCAGTGAGGGTGTACGATTTTTACCAGAAGCTGGTCACTCATGTCCAACCACTGGAGACTATGGGAAGAATAAATGACATCAGAGGATATGTGCGTCTCACTATGGACAAGCTGCCGGCAATCCTATAAGATTTGGTCTGATTAGACTTGAAGGATTTGGAGTTTCACCATCTGGTCGAAGCCTTGTGGAAATGGACAGATAGGAACCCCGTATCTGACGACTGAAAGGACAAGCTCTTTTGGAAACCAGAGAAGACATTAAGTACCTTCCAAAAGTCAGTAAAGGTTAGCGATTGCCCATACTGCAAGCAACGTGGTCACAAGCCTAGCGATTGTCCACAAGTAAAAGAGGTGAAAGACCGACGGAAGATACTTAGTGACAACCAATTGTGTTTCAACTGCACAAAGAAGGCCATCGTGCATCGCAGTGCAAGAGCAGGAATTGCTTCAAGTGTAGCGGAAAACATCTCACGTCAATATGTAATGCCAACTCTGTAAGAGAGAAAGGAGCAAGTGAGAATATCATGTGTACTCCTGGTGAAGAGAAATTCGTATTTCCAGTTTTGGTGGTTAACGTCATGATGATGACAAGAAGGCTGAGCTACCAATCCACCTCATCCTGAAAGCTGGAGGGTACTCCAAAATACGGACGGAAGTCCCACCCAAGATAAGAAATTATGGAGATGCAGTGGCAGAAAGGACGAAATTAGGATGGGTCCTAATGTCACCAGGCATTGAAGTCGAGTCACAAATGTACCTGGCCCAATCAACACTTGAGGACTATGATCGTCTTTGCCAATTAGACGTCCTGGGACTTGAAGACCAGTCTGCAGAAGACCAGCAGATTGTAGATGGCGAGTTCAGAGAACAGTTGCGGTACACACCGGAGAGATGGTATGAGACAGGACTTAGTTGGAAAGTGGGACATCCTCCATTGGCCAACAACAAGGCAGGGAGCCTAGCAAGACTGTCAAATCTCCTGATATGCCTCCAAAGAAACCCGCCTCTTCTGGAAGAATATGACGCCAAGATCAAAGAACAGCTTGCTGAGGGAATCTTTAAACATGCAACCAGTAACCCGGTGGGGAAGGAGTCTTACCTACCACACAAACCAGTGGTTCGTCAGTCAGCTGAAAGCACCAAGCTGCGTATAGTTTATGATGCCTCTGCCAAGCGAAGTGAAGAAAGCCCATCACTGAACGAATGTCTTGAAGTGGGGCCGCCTCTCCAAAACCTTCTATGGAATGTGTTGACTAGGAATCGTCTGAAGCCCATTGCTTTCACTGCAGATATGAAGCAAGCCTTCCTCCAAATCCGGATCAAGGAAGAAGATAAAGACTCTTTGCATTTCCATTGGCTGAAGGATACAACTACAAAGGAGACTGAAGTGCTACGGTTCACAAGGGTGTTGTTTGGATTGGCCCCCTCACCATTCATATTAGGAGCTACAATTGAAACACACCTCGAGAAATACAGAGAGCAGTACTCATCAATTGTGAACGAGGTCCTGAAAAACTTGTATGCGAATGACATCATTGGAGGGGGAAACACTGTCGCAGAGGTTGAGCATTTCAAGGAATCCATTATCTCAATATTTAGAGATGCCTAGTTCGAGTTACACAAGTGGCATCCCAACGTCCCTGCCATGGAAGCTGTTGAGGAGACTGAACAAGGAACAGCATATGCAAAGCTACAACTAAATGCCAACAGGAGCAGCAGTACGATACTAAACGTCAGATTTCCTCAGAAGGATGCAGCACGTACTACGAGAGAATTCTTATGCTACCTTACTTCAGTGTATGATCCTCTAGGCTTTACATCTCCAGTGATGCTACAAGGGAAGTTGCTGTTCCATGAGCTCTGTGACCTTAAAGTCAGCTGGGATGAGAAGATGCCACAACCTCTGTTAGGAGTGTGGAGAGAATGGATCATGGCCATACCAGGACACATTCATGTTCCAAGAACCATCGCACCCCACCTTGAGCAAGTTTATCAAGTGGATCTGCATTCAATTGGTGATGCCAGCAAAAATGGATGTTGTGCAGCTGTCTATGCAGTTGTGTTTCAACAAACCGGGATTACACAAGGATTGCTGGCTTCTAAGTTGAGGATTTCAAAGAAAGGTTTCACAATCCCAAGGCTAGAGCTTGTAGCTGCACACATGGGTGTGAATTTAATCAAGAATGCACAAGACACATTGTCGGGATTCCCTCTTAACCAAATCGTCTGCTGGTCAGACAGCACAACAGTACTTCACTGGATAAAAGGGAATGGTCGATATAAACAATTTGTTAAGAACAGGATTGACAAGATTAGGGCAAAGGATGCTGTTGCATGGAGATATGTCAATACAAGTGAGAATCCAGCAGACATAGGCAGCCATGGTAGTCCATCTGACAGGATGTGACAAATTTGGTGGAAGGGACCTCAGTGGTTGATGGACGACAAACATTGGCCACAAGACTTCCAGACTCAGCCAACAACCGAGTCAAAGTCTGAAGCAAAGGTGATGAAGGACATCCTATCGACAGCAGTAAATGTAGACGATGGTATGGACCATCTCCTGCAGAAGCATGACCTGTGGAGGGTCCTACGTATCACAGAATAGATAATCCAGTTTGTGAACAACGTCAAAAACAAAGAAACCCCGCAAGAGGGGCCCCTATCAACAGAAGAAAAACAAAATGCCACCTCTTACTGGATCCGGAGAACCCAAGATTTGTACCTGAATACCCAGTAGTTTGAAGAAGACCAAGAATGCCTCAATTTACAGGGAAATGAAGATGCTATCTTTGTCTGCCATGGCCGAGTTACTGGTGACTATACTGTACTCCTGCCGAAGGGTTCAATTCTCAGAGAAAAGATTCTACACCTTGCCCACTTAAGAACTCTACATGGGGGAGTAGGAGCTACAATGACGGAGGTGCGCCGAAAGTTCTGGATTCCACGCCTGAGACAGTTAACAAAGCGCACCATTAGCCTGTGTCATGGTTGCAAGCTGTTCCGTGCATTAGCATGTCCATCCCCACCCACAGGAGACTTACCACATGATCACACAGACGGGTCACGGCCATTTCAAGTCATTTGTGTGGATTTCACTGGGCCAATAACCTTCAAGAAGGGTGCTAAACAGGAAGGAAAGGCGTACATCCTGCTGTACAGCTGTAGCCTTACTCATGCTGTCTACCTAGACCTAGTACAAGGACAGTCTCTAGCGGAGCTCATCACAAGCTTGAAAAAGTTTATTGCCAGATGGCGGAGACCAGAGAAGATATACTCGGACAACTTTTCGTCCTTCGTGGCTGCATCTAAATGGCTTAAGATGGCATTAAGGGAAGAAAAGGTTCATAATTTCTTAGCCCAGCATGACATTTGATGGCAGTTCAATCTGAGTCGAGCACCATGGTGGGGAGGTCAATTCGAAAGAATGATTGGCCTTATGAAACAAAGCTTGTACAAGGTGATGGGGAAGTCAACATTTTGGTGGGGAGAATTGGAGTCCCTACTACTGGATGTCAAAATGACCATTAACAATCGTCCATTGTGCTATGTGGAGGATGATGTTGATTTGAAAGTCCTTACTCCTAATATGATGATGTTGGGAAGTGATGTCATTGTTCCTTGGAAAAATGTAGACCAAGACGATGGAGATTTAGATTTCAGAACACGTGTATGGTATCTAAAGAGCTGCAAGGATAAAGTATGGCAGCGATGGTCAACAGAATACTTAAAGTCACTTCGCAAAAGACACAACATGAGGCATCAATCAAAAGAACTAATGCTGCAAGAGGGAGACCTAGTCATTATTCTTGGAGAAGAGAAAAATCGTGGACATTGGAAGACCGGAATTGTTGAAAAAATGATTAAAGGGAGAGATTGGAGCATCCGAGCAGTACGACTTTGAGCTGGGAAAAGCTACCTGGAGCGAGCACCACAACATCTTTACCCACTAGAGTTACAAATAGAACGGAAACAGTGCGACAGCAACAGTGGAACATCTCAAGGCGGTGGTTCAAGATTGCGATGAGATGCCGCAGTGCTTGCAGATCTGAGAATCACCACTCAAGTAGCGAATGAGGCAGAAGAACTTCAGGTCGAATAAAAATTGACATTTGCTACCTCTGGTACCAAATTGGGGGAGAGTGACAGGAAATAGTACATCCATGATAAGACATGTAAGAAAACAACTGGTGCAATGATTGCATAACTAGATCTCAGCATGCTGTATATGTGCATCAACTGGACAAACGTGGACCTAGCAGCACATGACTGGCATAAAGACCTTGTGATGCCCATGGACTCAAAGAACAATAGTAGCTTTAAAAACCATGACTGCTACTACACTTCATGTGATCCCCGTGTATTTAAGAATAATAGTAACTGTAGAAGCATGACTGGCACTAGGCCTCATATGATTCCCATGTGCATAAGGACAATAGTAGTTGTAATAGAATTTAAGGAGTGTAAATCTTATAGTAGTTTAGATTTGATTGTAAAATCAGAACCTCAGAGTTATAAGTGATACATACATACCAACTGTGAGTTTTTCGTTGTTGATCAAGTCGCAACAGGCCTCTGATATATGGGTGGATGACCTTTGGTATCAATAGCACGTTCTATTACGTCGGTATGACCTAATTCAGAGTCACAGGTAGTGAAAGCATCAGAATATTTACCTAACGTGTAACGAAGCTTGTTTTGCTGTTCTGTGGAAAGATTAGAAAGTGATAAATCCATGTTGTTGACTATGCAATTATCACTTTTTTCTATCAATATTATTGTGGTGCCCTCTGTGACTGATGTCACTGTACCAATCTTTGTCTTTGACTGTAAAACTACTGGTTCATAGCATGGGTTTACAAAACGCACAGGGATTTGCCCATCAAAAGGAGTGGCTACTGATTGGGCTGCATGAAAGTGGGAAGGTCTACAAAGTTATTTATCTCTCTGAAACAAGCCAGTTAAACACCCAGGAGCAATAGATCAGGTACAACTCTGATCTAGGGGGGACTTCAATATTATATACCAATAATATATCCCACGTTGGTTGATCAAAAATCATAAATGTTACCTCTGAATTCCATTTCAATGTACGAGAAGCCATATCAATGGTTACACCCTCCCTGGGTGAGAAAGTCTGTACCCAGGACACCATCATGCTGAAAACCATCAAAACATAATACTCTTGCAATGCAACATTATCACCTATTCTAAGGACGCAGAAAATACATCCTTAAAAGTAACAGGTTCACTAGTTATAGTTGCAGCCTTCATATTCCTGGGACCTTAGTGGACATAATGCATGTACATAGGTGGAAAGGATTCGTTTTTGATGGTCATTGACGTACCCATATCTACTAACAATTCTGCAGAATCTTCATTTAATGACATTAACCTCATTACACAAAACATTACTTTCATCACAAAGTACACTTAGAGCATCACAGTCAACTAAACATAGAGGCTCTAAAACATTTTCTGACCTCTATAACAAGTAGCAGTTTCTAGTTTCCCGCCTGCCAATCATTAGTAAGACATGACTGGGATTTAAGATTGGGAAACTTAGACCAACATTTTCATTCTACATGGCCTGCCTTGTTGGAATGATTGCAGACAGGGCATCCATTTCGAGTGAACTTATTTCTGCTCCTATTATTAGCTGTTTTTTAACATGCTCACCTTCAGTTCTTTGGAGAATTTTTCCCAATAGTCCCATAATCTCTGTCATCTGTCCTCCTTGTTCCACAACATTGACAGTTCTCCAGGCACAAACCATTTCCAAACTTTCCTTATGGCATCATTAAAAGTCTTCGGATCAGCTGTGGTCACCCGTCGCATCAGATCTGGTCTCAGCCAGAGGATGAAGTGCTCCCGTGCTGTCATTTCTATTACTTCGTTATCCACTGAGCTTGGAAATAAAGGTAAAACCAGACGTTTGATGGCAGCAGCAAATTTGTTAACTGACTCCTCTAGTTTTCTACCAGCTAGAGAACTATATGTCAACTTCCGCATATCAGCCAGGCTAAATCTTTCAATTGATTATCCGGATGAACAATGTATGATTTCCCGAACTCCATGGTCCCTGTGCCACTAGTCACCATTGGTTCTGTCGCCATCCTTATTTTTAGTTTGAGTGGTCTCAACTCCTCAGAAGTCCAACTCATACGCAGGGTCCCTAAGAATTTTTCACTTAGGCCCTATTTAACCAAGAACCCACCTCTGTCACCAAAAATGTGATAAGAGAGAACTCCAGCAAGCAAAAATAACCAAAACAAATTATGATGTTCAGGTTATGTAAGCTGATAATTAATCGGACACAAACATGAACTCTCGGAAGAGAACATAAATCAACTCTCTGCAAGAGTGAATTGAACTTACATTTTGATAGCATTATATAGAAAAAGTACAAGCCAGTATTACTCAAGAAAAAACCAATCAAGGGTTTTGTTTAGATAACATAGAAATAGTGGGGGTGGAAGCACAGCGAATGCTGAAACGGAAAAAGGCGCCATACTCAACTATGACTAAAAAGGTCGGTGTCGTGACAATTACATTGTCATAATATAATGTGTAGCATGATATGACTAAGAAACCTGTAACCTGCTTCATCTGTACAGATGAGTGACGAAAAAATTATTTTTAATCCCGCTATTGCTTGGTTTCACAGATAGTTTTGTCGATGTTTCAAGAGGCTGTTTTCTGTATTGTCCTTGTAGCGACCTGACACTCCTGGGGAATCAGTATTGCTACGCTCGATTCATGGTCCCAAGTTCATGGTAAGATTAACTGTAGGAATTATGCATTATGTGTATACATTTTCTCTATTTATATTATTGTTTACTTTTTGTGCTTTGATGCAGAATGGTCCTCAGTTACCAGTTGTCCGCCTTAGGTAAGGCAAGTGGCATCTGGCATCTCACTATCGACATTCTTGTCTCGTTGTTCTAAGAGTCAAAAGTTCTGGAGTAAAGACTACAAAGTCATCAATCCGTGACTAATCTGTTAGTTGTAGGCACTGTGACTGCAACTGTGATTGCAACTGTGATTGCAACTGTCTGTCTCATATTACTCTAATTAGCAGTGAATGTACCAGCACCAAGCGTGGACCAAGGAACGCCTCTGTGCTAAAAAAAGGGGGGGAAGGTGACTGCACATAGTGACATTTTTGAAGTCTCCGAAAATTTTCGCGACCGAAGTGCCGCGAGTTCGAACCACACACATTGATTAACGTTAATTTTCAAGGTAAACCGTAGATTTAAATCAAACAGAAAAATTTCTTTGATAGCAGATATCATTAAACAAATCACTTTAAATATGTTTCCAGTAGTTTCTTTCCTCTTTCAATGAAAAACTCTAATCCAACACTGACTTAAGTGATGCAAATGAGGGGTATGTGGGGTGTCACTCCCCCAATAATTTTACCACCTGGTGCTAGTCGAAATTTGATAGCGATAAAGTTGGTCCCGATCTGGCTAGGTACGTAGAGCATTTCTGTTTATCACACACAAAATCGGTCCCAATTCTGCTAGTAACTTGCTGAATTGCAGTAAAGCATATAGTGGGCGTATTTGCTGGGAAGGACCAATTAACAAACAATGACAGGAGACACAATCGGTCCAGTCCAGTCCCAAATAACACTGCCGCGTTTTAACCAAGACCTCCTGTGACATTTCATGATCTCACCGTTATTTCAAACATGACAACAAAGGTATCACCTTTGTGATCTATTCGATGGATCCTGAAATCAGACAAATTTAGACAGTGGATAAAGACTTGTGAGTAAAACTCTGCCACGGCATTCTTCAACATGCCGCATTCATGGTATAAAATGACGTGCACTCTTTGCAGGAAAATGTTCGTTAACGATAATAAGGGTCGTGGAATTCACATATGAGAGTGAAATGGTTACCAGGGATGAGTAGTCATCATTGACTCAACTTTTTCCAACAAATCTCAAAGCAGATGAGGGCTCATTTAAGGAGGCCACATTAACATTGACTTGTTTAAAGCTCATCCTCACAGCTCCGGTGACGTCTGCTTCCAGGGACCGTAGATTTTCAAAGTTCAAAGTTATTAAAACTCTAATTCGCATTACTGTAGGCCAGGAAAGAATTCAGAGTCTTATGAAAATAGCATGCGAGAAAGATTTATTGGATCGAATTGATTTGGATCACATTGTTGCAAAATGGGCAAAGACGCCAAAATGTGCGCGTAGGTAGCTAGCTACCTAGGCGACGATAACGTCTTCGCGAAATCTATATGCTTCATCTCGTTTCCTTGCTATGCGCTGCATAAGATGCGCAGATCTCAAGGGGAATGCGAGAGCGGCCCTGACAACATCTATTTAGCAAAAATCGGTCCGTTGTGGTGAAAATTCGGTCCCTTGAAAGAATCACCCCCCAAAACCCCTTGCATTTGCGCCTGTGACTGACTTCGCCAAGTTTACAACGGGAAGACTAAAGTAACTAACTACGCCTCGTGAAATTTTTGGTTGGTGTTGTTTTGTTACAAATATGTTATGACAACATACAAATTTGTTGCTTCAATAAAATTATCGGCTACGCTAGATCCCTTGTTGATTACTGATGGTAAATGTTATTTGAAAGTTTTATTGTGTGTGCAGTGGGGTAGCCAAAAACTCATCCATTTGCCCACTGCTGAGCATCAGGCTGAGTCAAGCTGAGTGTCTATGTATCTTGCAGGTACTCGACTTGTTAATTTAATATTAAACACCTTGTAAAGGAGCGAGAATAGGTTTTGCATCATGTAGTATGCCCTAAAACGTCTTCTCCAAGTGTTACATTTTGCGCCCGGACGGCGTAAAATTAAACTTGAGGCTAATCAGAACGTTATGTTCGATTTTGGTCGTCTAAGGTCTAAATTTCAAAATTCAAGATACTCCATTGAAATATATCGTTTCTTATTATGCATATATTTTTGTATTTGTCTTACTGTAAGACATTACACTGAGTTTTAGTCTGTGGTCGCATAATATTACAAAATATTGTGTTTTCACGTCAAGCAGATTAACGCAAGTTGAACTCAAATTTAGTGCAAATTCAAAACAAATTATTACTCCTTACCTGAAAGATTTTGGTCATCAAAATCACATGTTATATGCCAAATGTAATGGAGAATTCATTACTGTTTATTCTTTTGCAATGTGATCAACGGTTCCAAAGTTTTTACATAATTAAAGCAGCATGGTAGGAACATTGGCTTGAACAGACTCTTACTTCCATTGTAAAACAGCCTATCAGAGGTTGGGTGCAACAGCTAAGTAATTTTATTGACTATGAATCCACAGCAGACTGTTTTGCCAATAAATTGCTTGCGATCTTTTCAAAGAGTAATAAACTAAAAGAAACTAACATAACGAGTAGATACGAAAGTATTGGTCATCCAAACAGATCCTGTTTCAAAGGGTACTGTTTCCCCCCTCTCTTTCCACGAAGAGGGCAAGGGGGTAGCTTCCCCTTCTGCAACCCCAGCGTAGGCGTCCTTATGTGGACCATCCGTTTATGTTTGCTCGCAAAGCCGAAACATTATTGTAGAAGTAATGCTAACAATGTAATGCTGACAATGATAATCATGATGATGATGAACATGACAATAATGATATATGAAGAGTTATGATAATAATGATGACGATGATGATGATCATGATGATGATGAACATGACAATAATGATCATAAGAAGAGTTATGATAACAATGATGACGATGATGATGATCATGATGATAGTAAAAGTAGAAATGATAATAATCATGTTAATGATGATAATAATATGAACGGTAATGACGACGACTATCTGGCGGTGATCATCCGGAGACGGCGATCGGATGGCGGCTTTTTTGCTGTAACACTCGGACCCCATCATTAGCCCCAATAGGCATCCCTGTTTTATGCGAGGGGCTAGAAGGAAGTTATTATGCAACCAAGGCAATTTGCAATAGGGAGAAAAGTATGGCTAGCAAACTTTAGCTACAGATTTAGAACCACTTTAATCTTTCCCACTTCTAAAAATAAAAGAGGAAAATATTACTACTAAAATCCACAAAAATGACCAACTTTAAGTTTGAGTAAAGTAAAGGTCCAATCTTGGTAGTTATTCTTGTAAGGTTAAAATGTTCCTTGCCTTTCTTAGTGCGAGCTTTGACGATAAACGATTTTAGGCGTGGCACCGAAGCAAAACACTAAGTTCACTGATTAGGTCTTCCAAGCAAATTTCAGCTTCTAAAAGGTAGCCTCTCTTTGGTACGATTAAATCTCAGAAGGAGAGCAGTAGAAGATGCTGTTTAAGGAATCCAAGTTTACGTCACAAATCAAATTCATGTTTTGCCTGCTTATAACTATATAGTTTGACCCAAATCTTTCACTATTTTAGCGCGAAAGTCTGACTCGATCCGGTCCTGAATTTTCACGTGACCCGAAGAAGCACCAAGGGACAATAACAAAAAGCCAAGTCACTCTGAAAAACAGCACAGACGTTTGTATCTTTTTTCTTTGTTAAGCAATAAAAGTGGGCTGCTATGAAAGCGATTTGGTTGTTTTAGTCGGGGAAAGCGGAGTAGTTTTGCTAATGCAATGAAAAAAACGGTACAATTTCGAATCAGGACTTTGCTTCGCTCCGAAAAAAACGCATCCAAAAGTTCTAAAAAATGTTTGCTTGTGAATATACTTCTGAATATGAATTGAAAATAACAACCGGTAAAGCACTACTTGTAACATCATTGAAAAACCCCACAGCAAAGCAAAAATAGAAAGCTTACGTTATCCCCGTTTAGGTAATGTCAGCGGGAGAAAGGCATTAATTTATTTTGAAGTACCTTGGTAGGAATCATGACTTGCTAGAGTAAATGCATTACTGCTCAAATTAGCATGTTAAAGCTACCCATGGTAAATGTACATAGCCTTTCTAGTATCGAGTTTCTTTGCCTTTATCAGTATTTTGGTGCTTGGGACTTGGCTTAGGAATTTAGAAAGAATATATTCGATCATCAATGAATTTCCAAATGACATCTCGGTGATTTCCTTACTTATTGTTACTTGCAAATTAGGGAGAAGGAATTAAACTCATGCCTTCGTCCATCCGCTTTATCTTCGTAGGTGGCAAATGCATCCATACCTACGTTGATATGACTTTGTCAAGGTAAGTAGGCCTGTCTAAAGTATCATAAGAGCCTATGGTTTATTTGAAATGGTTATTCGTGGTGTTTCTTATTTGTCCTTTGAAGCTCTTTTTTTCTTCCCCCCTCTCTCTCTGACTTATTTTACCTTGAAACAAAAATCAATGTTACAAAAGTCAATGTTACCGAGGAATAGTCATAAAGTAGTACTTCCAAGGACATGGGGAGAAAATTCTACTCGTAATTGGACTTGAACCACGACCCTCCTGTTCTATGTTTTCTGCTGATGTCTAGAAGTAATTCTAAAGTTGGTGGTGTAACAGAAAGCTTGAGTCTCAAATGATAACAACTACCTTATTAAACGAAGTTAAAGCGATTCTGCAAATAACGTGAATGGAATTTACGCGGACCAAATTAACGTAAATTGGCTAAAACAACTATTCATGAACATTAATCAAAGCGCATGAAACTGTATACCTCATCGACGTCTCTATGTTGCAACAAGAAAGAAAAAAACCCAGATTTACAATGAACCAAATGTATAAACAACAGTGAACAACCTATCACAATCAGTACAATGAAAAAGGCCAAGTGAAGGAATGTCTCCTTGTCGGGCTCTTTCAAGTGATTTAATAATTCTAGATGTTAGAAATCCCATATACCTCCAGGGTTTTTGAAGGAGGGGAATATCTTTTTCACAGTAGCTAAATGTAATGGCTTTAATGTAAATAATTCCAGATCAACCGAAATGGTGACATTACAGGCTTGGATCTTGCAACATTTGGACAGTAATAACTGACATAAAATAGCTACAGAATTTGCCTTTTTGTCATACTTTTCTGGCTTTCATTAGTAGTAACGTCAAGACAGATATGTCATGTCTTTTTGGCAACTACCTTGCCAATATCTTTTAACTTCCTTTGCACTGCAAGTGAGTTCTGCCTATGGAATGCATCTCATACTAACAGGCACTTCTGATCTTATGGGAACAGTAGCTATTCTTTGACTTCCTCGACATACCTATGAGAATGTTATTAATCACTTTTTGGCATTTCCAGCCTGTTGCCCTAATGTCTTTCATCGAACTAAAGCAAAAAATTATTTTCATTGTTACCAATCTTTATTTAGAGTTTTTCTCGTATAAGTCTCTTGATTGACATGCCTTGATAAGCCATCCTGGAAAGGATCATGGCGGTCCACAGATTCTTCAACGACGCGTCACCATTGTGCTTCATCATTGGCTGTTTCCTCTAGCAAGTCCAGCCAGTTTTCATACCACAGGGCAATGTACACTTCCTTTATGTCTTTTCGAGGTTCACGGCTATATTGAACGACAACCTCCCGGAAGTCTTCCCCAATTGTCAGCAGGTGGATTAAACAGCATAACTCATTTCGGTAGACAGCCATCATCTGTTGTGAAAACATGGCCTAGCCACTCTAACCAGTGGCGTTTCAATGTTTGAGCCGGTTAAGTGATGTCCATGTGATCTCTAAGTGCAGCATTGGTAACATACTGCAAATAATCAATATTTAGAATCCGCCGCAAGAAGTCCATTTCAAATGACTCCAGGCGTCGTTAAGCCTATGACCTTCATAGCCTATGCTTTATATACGTACAGTAGTAAACTCCTCACACAGGCCATAGAAACCTTCAGTCTGACTTGCAGATTGATGTTAAGCTTGGACCATAGAGACGTTTCCAGAGCAGCAAGGGAGACCGAGTATTACTCATCCCTATATTGCCATTTCCAGTCTGTGTAACTTGATAGGGTAACGTATCTCGGGATATTCTTTGAACAATCATAATGGTTATCGCACGGTTATTGGAGTTGCCTGCAGCTTGAACATGCTTTGCACCCCGGTCGTCTATTGTAATATTAGATGTAGGAACTGCATTTGTATATTATGATATTTCAAGATATGCTCGAATAACTAGTAGATATTTCAGTAGTCAGGAGCAGATCCAGCTTTAATTTTGAGGGGTGCTCAAGTCACTGATGGTTTACATCCATTGCTCAGACAAACGATAGAAACACACAATTAAACCAGAAATGGTCAAGCTCGAGTTAGACACAAGATATTCGAAATTTTTCGTCGGTAGCTAAGGCCATCTTGTAGACTTTGATATCAATTTTCATGAAATTATTAGGAAAATTTTAGTTTTAAATTTGTGTATAGATAATACTGATCAATCTTCTTCATTGCTGCCGCGAATTCAACTGTTTCGTGGGTGTTATTGTACTCTAGGAGTTCAAGTTAACTCATCTGCTCTGTTTGCGTATTCTAGTTAATTAACGGGTTTTAAATTAGTTCGAATAAAGGGGTAATAGATTTCTTTGGACAACTGTGGATCATAAGGTTATGGTATTAACAGAAATGTTGGTATTTTTGGAGGAAGAACTAAGTTGTATACATCGAATCCTACTTTGTAGGACTATGTTGTTCCATGTAAACAATTTAAACTGATCATTAAAGCAGCATAACAGCAGCCAAACTTTAACCAGTAATAAAGTGAATTGAACAAGAACATATGTAAGTAGGAAATCTTGCTAGTAATGGCGTAAAATTGATATAAAGCTTTTAAAGACGTCCTTAGTTGCCGACGATAAAAATTCAAATCACCTGGTAGCTAAGGCCGAATTAGTGATTGACCATTTCCGGTTTAAGCGCGTTCAGTTATTTGAATTACGCTTGACAATAGGGGGGTTCTCCCGCCAAAACTGAGCACCCGCAAAATAGAAAGCCGATTGGCTACTTTCCATTCGTGGGTGCTCAATCAGCGTCACTGATGAGCAGGGTAGGACTATAGATATAAAAGGTCCTTTTATATCTATGGGTAAGACGACGCAAGGAGAATGTTAGTGCTAAATTCAAAACTTAATAACAACTTTGCATGATTACACAGACGAATTGGAGGAAATATTGCAACAATAGGGTGTGAAAATGTTGAAGATGATCTGGCTTAAGATCGTTAGTTACCTTGTATATATAATTGATTCGCAGCACATCTTATAGTTGTATATATGATGTCGATAATCTCTTTATGCTCTCTCTATTGATACAATACTTTTTCCAGCTAAAGGTTCAGTACTTCAATTGCCCTTGGATTTTATAGCTTCCCTTTAACCCGCGTTAATTTCATGCCATTGTAAACAGACGGTATGTTTATTCCGCATTAATTTTATGCTACCAAAGTGCGATTTTTCTAAGAATCGAGTTTAAGCGTACTAAATTTCAGAGTTGTAAGTTAAGTGACTCTTTAATTTCCTGCAATAAGGTAGCTCTTTGGTGTCTTCTCTTTTTATATCCATTTTTCACTTCTTCTGAATAGATGTAAATAATGCTGAGAGCCAAAAGGCGGATTGCGATTAGCAGGCCAATGACACAAGTAACCTCGTAGTCAAACTGAAAGTCTACGTCATGACTAACTACCTAAAGAAGCAAAAAGAAAAGTGAGTTATAAGGTAAAGAGATTATTCAATGGCTACTGTGGCTTATGTAGTGATTTAGTAGCAAAACTACCTTTGCATGTGAATAATTGGACTAGGTACAGTAATTAAATTGGCTATGCCGCATGAAAATTGCAGCAAGAGACATTTCTGCTGACCACATCATTACAAATTGTGAGGTTATATGGAAACTGTAAATTCAGTCTTGTACTTAAACGATCTTGCCATCTAACAGTGATTTTTTTGTAATGGACTGTTGATCTGACTGAGATAACCAGCTTTTAATAAACATTGACCTTGTTTTCATGTATCAGACTTTTGTCTTACCCCTTTGTCTCGTGACATAAGTGTTTCCCTGCAACACTGTCTAACCGTCTTCATACTGTCAAAAACAATATGTATGTGTAATGCCAGTCAACTTGAAATGTACGAAATTTTGCTCTTAACTAGTCTTTAAAAGATATACAATTTGCACAAGAAAGAGCCGTGCGTCTGCAGTTTAGCAAGTAAAATGTTTATGACGAGTGCCTTCACCACTCTTAAACGTATCAGAATGAAGTATCAAAGTTGTCATGTCAGCTATTCTAATTATCAACTGTCTTAAAATATCGTATCATTTAAAGATAACTACAAAATATTCTCTGCATACTTGATAGAGATCTGTCAATCTACTTAGCTTTGGCGTTTTTGCAAACTGTACACGCGCAAGACGTCATCAAAAGGAATCACTAAAATGCAGATCGTCAATGGTTTTCAGGGCACGTACCGGGTTGTAAATGGAATGAAAGTCAAAGTTCCTTCCCAAACCATTTAGTGTATTAGAGCGGCGCCCATCTCCGTTTCTTTAGCCTTTGGGCCACACAGTGAATTACAGTGAATGCTAAAGTAGGGGGCTGGCCCATTAAATGGAATAACCAACACAAAAATCTGTATACTAGCTCACTTTACTACCAATAAATTGGTCTTCCTCTATCCTGACAAGTATATTATCGTACAAGAGACTTCTTAACATCCAAGTTCAACTCATGTCTGATTACAAGAAGATGCACTGGTTTCAACGGACCATTAAATCATGCCAGTTAAATCATATAACTAGAAGGATGCATGACAAGACATCGATACCATAGTTTTGGCTACTTGCTATGAATGCGTAAGGCCTTGATTCCTTACCTCGATTTTAGCGTTCGTCATCTTTGGACATTTGCAAAAATTGAGTAATTGTATGATCGTATTACCTGATCGTATGATTCTATTGCAATAAAGTGAAGAAAAAGTACGGATTAAAGGGTTTCATGTGCATATTAAAGAACCAAAATTAGATATCTGTGGGTAAAACTGTCCGAAATAGTTCCTGTTACAACCTAGTCAAATACCATTGCCGGTACAAATGTACGAAGTTAGATTACTATTGCACTTTCTTTATTAATTTAAATAATCAATAATTGTCAATACTATTATTATAACTAACAAATCTAAAGAAGTCCTAGTAAACAAATCAAAATAACAAATCACGAGTCCATTTTTCAATTTCTCCAGTAAGACACAGTATTGATGTGAATACTCATTAACTAATGTTGTTCATTTCTTTGATCCAGTTACGTTCAGATATTTACTGCCTTGCCACTATATTGAGAGTTACCTTGTGCTTTCTTGGCTAGTTTGCTAACCTTCTTGGCAATCCTCTAGTTTTCATGTCAAGTTGTATGATGTCCACGTCATTCGAGTACGTTATTGAGCATAATCATACATGTCATGTTTGGAGTGGAGACCGAGTGTTGTTGCATTCTCTCCTGATTTAGGAGCATGACATTTTAACTGAATATCTTTCACAAAGTATATATGACTGTTCAGACTAAAGCCTTTTAAATTTGCCTCGTTAGTGTGTCATCATTTATTATTGATGGTAAAAAAATTGCTGCCATAAGTTCTCCATGGTCAGTCGTCAAATAGGACCAGTAAATAACCAGAAAACTAAGTAAAGAAAAAATATTTGTCTTGCAATTTTTGAGACAGATATTTTTGCATGTTGGTAAAACACTGCTTTACACCACTAAAATGCCTTTTGCTTAGTATTGCAATGAAAGAGGTATGCTAAGTCATTGCAGTATTACATACAAAGAGCCACATATCAGACATAGAAGAAGACACTCTGATAGAGGTACTTGTATGCTTATACAAATCTTTTATGATCCTTTTCTTTATAAACATTCAGTGCATTCAAATTTCAGATTTATTCCTACATATTGCATTTGTATTTTGAACCTAATTGGAAAGAGCTTAATTTAGTGCCATGGCGAATTCCTTGTCACCCAAAGTTTTGAACGATACTTATTAGGAACAGTAAATGAAAGTTGTTTTAGCCTTTAAGAATGAAATATTGCAAACGCATATCTTTCACCAAATATAGCTGACGGATATCTCTCACCAAATATAGCTGACGAATATATTCCACCAAATATAGCTGACGAATATATTCCACCAAATATTGCTGACGAATATATTTCACCAAATATAGCTGATGGATATCTCTTACCAAATATAGCTCACGGATATCTTTCACCAAATATAGCTGACGGATATCTCTCACCAAATATAGCTGACGAATATATTCCACCAAATATAGCTG
>JANTCA010003533.1:0-10713 GCA_024741275.1 Chironex yamaguchii | reverse complement strand
AGGGCAAATAAGAAAAAGGGCAAATAAGAAAAAGGGCAAATAAGAAAAAGGGCAAATAAGAAAAAGGGCAAATAAGACAAAGGGCAAATAAGAAAAAGGGCAAATAAGAAAAAGGGCAAATAAGAAAAAGGGCAAATACGAAAAAGGGCAAATAATAAAAACGGCAAATAATAGAAACGGCAAATAATAAAAAGGGCAAATAAGAAAAGGGCAAATAAGAAAAAGGGCAAATAAGAAAAAGGGCAAATAATAAGACAAACTATGCAGTGTCTGAGGAAAGTTGATCAATAATTATCAATAATAGATGGTAGTGGGTATCTTTTATAAAGGATCGACTCTTTGCCACTTGCATTGTATCTCTTATAGAAATGCTCAAAGTGCAGACCATGTTGCTATCGCTACGAAAGCAGGGATGGCGGCAACAATTGTTCAGGGGCACCGTCGCTATAAGCGACCTTACGTGATACCCAGAATTAAAAACGTAGCTTTCCATAATCAACATTATTGTAATAGAACAACCGTTCTTGTGTTGACTGTTAAGTCTATGGATTACAAGTTAACAGCCCCAATTACAAATAAAATGTGTTTATCCAGTATAATAAGGGGCTTATAATAGTCGAATGTTTGTCACAGAACGCGTTCCACAGTCCCAGCTATAGGTGGGATATAATGAACTGCGCCTAATCCTAACACGCTACACGGTACCTCAAATAACATTACACCATACATAAAGAGATTAATTCAAATGGAATCTATACACCCTAAATACACCCAACATATCCACGGACAGGTACACGATCATTTGTCCCTACAGCTTGGTACGTCTTCATACAAGTCAGACAGAATAATGTGCTAATTTACATTAACATTTTATAACAACATTTGACAAATTATATTGGGGGTATTGAAACTGCTCCACTCGAATATCTCGTGACTTCAAACTGTAAAACATGCAAGTTTATCCATTAATATCTAATGGTCCAATTGTGCTAAAAGCGTTATACTAGAATCATAAATATACCAAGACATATAATAGACCACGCCTTGTGAAAAGAGGTGTTAAGATTGGGTAAAAGTTCTTTCATTGTCGATTGCAAAATGTAAACTGTTCTACACAAAATCACATCAACTTATTACAGCCTACGATCATTAAGATAATCTGAGTTTAGAGTCATTTCCTCCGTTTGCAAAAACGTATAAACAAACAATTTGATAGTTGCAAAAATTGGATTAAAAACTCAAACGGTCACGAAACTACTAAGCTATTACATAATACCGTGCACATGTCAATGCTAAGTGTCTTTGTCGCAAATCAAGCGTTGGGGGTAAGACCTAATATTATAGCCATATAAGAATAGAAAAAATATGAAACAAGATATGGCAAGGATCCTCGGAATTGAGGCCTTGGTTGTCACACCTAAGATTACAGATTTATCCAATCTGAATTTAAAGATTTTGTCCAAAGAATGTGACAAAATATTAATTGCATGGAATTCAACTGAGAATATTGCTTGATATACAAAAACCGCTCCTCCATATCAACCTGTCTTGCCTTTGTTTGAAAAATATTGTTCAAACACAATCTAAAATGTAGCGATATTGTACAGACGGATAGTAAATTGTAATTTAAGAGTAAAGTTTAAGCAGACCTCTCGTAATTCTTTTAGTCGCGTTCTCTTCCTGTTGAAATCTTGTGAAACAAAGTCAAGGCTGATTCTAGCTGGTAAATACGTTTCAAGTTTAGGAACATTTGGTTTTTTGCCACTGTTGAGTTAGGCGGAAGGAACAAATATTTTGAGAATGTCAATGATATAAAGTGTGTAAATCTGATTGTATTTTTGTGCAATTTTTCATGTAAGGACTTAAAATGGCCTAAACAACACAGGAAACGTTCTCAATCGGTCTCCGATATTCTTTTAGGCGATAAAAAACAAAGAATTAACAATTGCCTCCAGTCCACCTCGAAATTATCGCAATATGAAAAACAAAGCGGCATAGCTTTTGTCCTGTTGAAGTGCATGTTCCGTTTTTTGAGATTCTCAGCGCAGGCTACTCAGGTTTGAATACCTGAACCAACTCAATCGTTTTCTCTCTGATGAAGAGCTGGAAAAACGATGCAAGGTTGATGACTAGGTAAGCTCTTGTAGTCTCTCTTGAGGTTGGAATTACTTAAACAGTCAATCAGGTAATGCCGCCATTGTGAAACATGTCTGTATGTAAACGATATTGATTGAGTTTATATGAGATGCGAGGACCTGGATTTGAAAGGTATTGTACTCTGAAACAATGCACATGGAGCCAAAATACTTTCCTCTGATTTCATCCATAATATGTAGACAGTTGAGGGCATCTCAAATCAAGGCTAGTGCTACTTCGCTTCCAACGATATCAAGAATTTGCTACGTGTGCAAGTAAGTATGCAGGAAATGTCACACTTTGGTAATTTCTGTTGGAAAACACATGGAAAATAAGGCCGTAATAAAAACATTCCTAATAAATTCCTACCTCATAGGTGTAATTGGCACAAGATACTAATTTAAACATCCAAGAGAAAGGATTGCTTGTAGGCATCGGAATTTTTCGCTCTTTTGTCCCTGAAAGCAAATGACAATAGTAACCCATAGTAATCACAAACAATATAAAAAATAGTCCTCTGATCACATGCTTATGACGGAATACCGTTATTAACCTAGTATGGTGATCTCATTCTGACGTCTGGTCTGGGGCAGCATCCAGGTCGCAAAAGATGGTACCTGGGGTAAGACACCAAACATCACACAGACAAGGAGCAATGATTTAGAGAACTTCATTTGTGATTAAGTAAGCCTTAACATTACAATTTTGAACACTTAATTAAACGGCAACGGAACAGGATATACTATAACCTTATTAAAAGTAACATGCCTCAACAGTAATAAAGATACGAAACCTTCTAAAAGTCACGAATACACTTCGTTGATTGCGACATAACTCTGGCATTGCAAGATGGATTCATTTTCTACCATAATTATGGAACAATGTCGGCGTACAGAACTACAACTGAAACAAAGTCGCAAGGGCTATCATGTTTATCGAATAGTATATGCTTAGAACAGCGAAAACATTGGTAGAAATTAATGAGAAAGACGCCGACAAAGAAGCATCTGAATGATATTTACCCCGGAAACGTTTTACTAGTTGGTACTGACAAATCGTTAACTTTACCAAGAGAGGTATGATTTTGCGACTGTCTGTTTATCTGTTTATTTGTCAATCTGTCTCTATGTCTGTTAGCATACACTGACAAAATCAGAAACACAAACACGAACACACTCACAAGAAACAAATAAACAAAAACACGCAAACGCAAACACACACAAACACATAGAAACACACATACATATCCAAACAAACAAAGACAAAGAGAATCACAAACAAAACACACATATACACACTAAATGTAAATGAAATTAATATCCAAAGCATATATACCTGGGGTTCTAAGCCTCGACAATGTAAAATGAGATACAAAGTTCCCATATTCGCACAACTAAAAAAATATGAAACCAAAGAACAATAAAGGCAAAACAATGCACAAAAAACATGAACAACAGATAGAACGGTGTAATTGATTCTATTAATTTATTGACCAATCCATTAATTAACTAGATGTCATCAAAAATTGAATCTAATTAATCGATATTTATATCTACCGACACGAAATTAGTTACAGATGACAAAGTATATTTTGCTACAGGAAGTAGTTTACAACCGATACTGTACAAGCTATGTTATGGCAAATGGCAAGCATAAATTTTAGGAACGAAATAAATACTTACCAGAAACAAAGTCAAAGCTCCATAAATTTGGGCGCTACCATAGTCTACACAAATAAAAAATAATTAAGGTCATCAAGCTATTCAGAGAAATGTTTCCGGACATATTTCGGTGACTGTGGGGGCAAAGTGTTGGATAACATCTTGAAGAATTAATGACACAATAAAACTAATCACGTCTTCCAATTCTTCTGAAAAATCCGTCTTCATAACACACAAATATTTTTTTTGCGATTTGCAATATTTCAATCACGAATTTACTTGTTGTGTTAAAAAAGATGGGTGGCTCATATCATGAGAACTGGGCTACATAGTTCTAATAATATACAGTGCACCGTTTCTAAACGTATTGCATGAACAAATAGCAAATGATAACATATAGTCATGATCACTTCTACGTCAGGCCTTATAATTGAGTACGTCGATCGTAATAAAGGCTGATTTCCTCCCTGTGGTCAATAAAATCCCTCTTTAAATTACGTTTGAAACAAGAACAAATACTTAAAATGTGAAGTATTGAAATTAAAAAGCTGACAAACAACGAGCATATCATAGTTTGTCCTTCGAAACAAAAAAATTGTGTAGTTTGGCAACTACGTTGGGAAATCGTCTAGTACAATAAACACAAGAATTGGTGAGCATAACTTAATCATTCAGTTACTTACATGCAGGTGTGTAATACGGATGGTTAATGAAATAGGACACAAGAATAGCCGAACTCCTGAAACAAGAACAAGTTTAGGAATCAGTCAAACATTTTAAGGATATATCTACCCGAAAAAATCAAATTATGCGACTAACGGTAATAGGTGATAATTCTATAAATACACACAACAATCTTAATACATACCTTTCCCACCAAGTATTAGAATTTGTTAATTTCAATGACAAACAAATTTAGCATCTGCTTTCTCGCTCATAACATATTTTTTCATGTGCTACGACATAATCTGTAAACTTTAACCAAGTGTTCAATTTTTCATGAGATCTATTTAAAATGGTTTCACCGTATAATTGTTAACTTGATTTTGGTACATGGATATTTAGAGACGTTGAACTTTACCTTAAAAAGAACGTGACCATGTGTTAACCCCTGTAGTACTCCAAAACGCGTTAGTTTGAAACTTGATACACTGTAATCTACCTGATCAGCCATTTCAAAGAAATGCACTTTCCGGACTCAGGTAGGAATGGCTTTGGAAACTTTCATAAGACCTTTTTAAGAAAATTACCTTCTTCCCATAGCTTACAATAACATGTCCTTTATCATAAGCAATTGTTGTTACGTCATTAATGTATAGCAATAGTCTTCCAAAATACTTTACTTCAATATATATAACTTGCTTTACGGAAATCAATTCTAAACTTGGACAAAACTGGAAAGACTGGAGTAAGCCTGGACGTCATTGAGTAAGCTTTCTAAGGAATTGAGCAGTTGTACGTTGTTTGCTACTGAGTGTAAAAGATTGATTTTGCATTGCAGGATTCAATTAGATGATTTACCGATCCAAAATAACACATTTTATAATTTTACGAGTATCCACTCTAGTCCTCTGGGCTTAAAGTTCTATTCTGCGTTTGCGGGTACAAAAACTCTTGATTTTGTAGTTTGTTGACAGGGTTCAAAATTTTTATGTTAACTGAGTACTGTAGTGTTCTTCGTAATCTGCTAATAAAAAGTCCACTAACATTTTCAAAATAAACATTCAACGACCAAATCAAGTCAAAACACAATGAAATCTCTACGCCAACTGTACTCACACACGTTCAAACAAAACATAAACCAAACTTACGTAGCAAATTTTTAGTCAAATTTTAAACACTCACAGCGGCGATATTAATTTTCAAAGTAAAGTAATTTAACCTGATAGAAATGAAAGCTAGTACGCATTAGATATTAATTTTCAAAATAAAGTAATTTAACCTGATAGAAATGAAACCTAGCACGCATTAGTGAAAATGCAACCCTGACAACATTACCTTTTAAGAGGTGGGCTTTGTGTTTCCTCTTAACATAATACTAGTACCATAGATGCACAGAAAAGTGACAAAACACAATTTTGTTAAGACATTTTCGATCAATGCAATGCTGTTAACTACGATTGACTGCTAATATTTCTCATACACCTTGCAGTTCTGGCCTACCCTGGCACACCCTCTCCCATTGAAAAAGTGTTGGTTTGTAAGAATAATTAACGATTGCAGTAATTGATCATAAATAGCACAAGCATCACAAACCAATACCTCGTGTTTTCAGCAAAGAACATTGTACTTGCGGGAAGAGGACAGTATACAAAGCTTACGACGATATAAATGGCAAGAGAATTGCTTTAAACTTTGCAGTTCTTAACTGTACTAAAAACGTTAGGAAGTGGTTGTAGCCCAACGTTATCTAAACAAAATGGCCGCGTTACCCTCAAAATTTGATACCATTTGATACAATAAAAGAAAGCCAACAGATGTGCCCTCAACACTGCACCCATTTCGAACCATAGCTCTACCAGAGCTACCAAGGGGACGTAACCCACACTAAGAAATACAGACATAGAAATCAAGAACAAGCCAACAACTTACCAATAGTATATTGAATTCTGCATGAAAAAAAGTACGAATAAACTCATGAATTATATCAAAGTCAACAGTTAACAAAAACATCTAAGTAAGAATTGCCTCAAAGAAGTTATTATCCTTGGTTTCATTAATTTTACCTCGTATCATTTCCATTTTAACCAAGTGTAGCCCACTCAAGTTCACCTCGCCAAAATTGCCTTCCTTGAAAGTCAAAATCCTACTTATTCTATCACATCACCTTTTGGCTTTTCTGAAGTCGACAACATGATACGCACGTAATGCTATCCCAACTGTGCTTCCATGGTGTTTTACACTTCCACCAAAAAAACTTTTCAGAGAACGTAATAACTTTAACAATGACAACAGTATGAACGTCAGTGAAATCAAAAGATCAAAATAATAGTATCTACCTTACATAAAAACTACTACATAACGGGCTGGTCACTCGATATTGAGAATACCTGTCTATTCATGTGGCTAGCAACAGTAACTTTTTGACAATTGCACTGTCAAATTTACAAACATTCATCTGAGTACTGTCCGTAAAACTAACCTGCGGCATAAACTGCACATTAGTACATGCAGAACTGCGTTGCAATTCTTGAGCATGAGTGATTAAACCAGTGTGAAAAATTGGTTAAACAAGACTGGACACCCATGATCACAACGAGCTCAATCATACTGGCAGATGCCAGTTGTCCAGCCCTCATCAGCTGAAAATCCGCAGGGGATTTCGGGGCCTAATCCAGTATCCCCTTGTGATGCGGGCCGGCCTCGGCACCCTAAGTGGCCACCGGACTGGACGGACGTTCGGGTCAACGCTTTGATCAAATCCAAACTGAGGCAGCTTCGGCAGCTTCCTGGAGTCTACTTGAAAATAGCCTTCCCCTTGACTCCAATCTCACGCAGAAACGTCATCAGGGATCTTGCCATAAATCCTCTAAATCCTACCTCTACATCGTACGTTCTCGTGTGCTACCGATTTGCATGGCACACCGCTTCAAGATTGTCAAAGCGGGTCAGCTGATGCTTATGAGCCCACTCTAGGTTTCCTTCCCAGGGTACAGTCAGCTAAACCAACAGAACCCACTTTGCTGAATGGTTGCAGACATGCCGCTGAATGGTTGCAGCAATTTGCAAAGGAAAAACCAGAGTACCACCAAGATCAGTTTGACATGGCCAACCTCTATCAAGCAGACCAGAAGCTACTTCAAACTTGTTTATTGATGGTGAAGTGGACAACCCATCTCGAATGTTGACAGTAATGGGAGCCCATAGCATCTTGTTTACAAAATTTTGCCTACCCGGGACAAACTTGACAGCCTCGTCCGTCCTCCCTTGCTTTTGCCGCCTTGAATTCTTCAATCAGTGAGGTCATTGGTAATGTTAACGTGGCTTCCTTGCTGTACAAAGCAACAGATGTCGAGTTCTTGGTAGATCTAAACACTTCTCGATGCTCATGTTGATGTGACGCTCCAATTTCTCAACTCTGTAACTGCATATTTCTGCAATGGAAGCATTCCAAGCTGGAAACACCATGCCTTATACTTGCCGGGAATGTCGATGGCTTTCAAACCAGTGATGTTCTGTCGTTCGATCTCTGGATCTTCATGTCTACCAGTCAAGGGAAGTGAGTACCATCTCTCCAGAGTTTTTACAGGATCTTCGGTCACAATGGGGATCGCTTCTCCTCCAAACAATTTCCTCACCAGACGGCACCCTCAGCACCACGCAGTACTAACTCCATACCCATAACAAACAGCAAAGACGAAATTGCATATCCCATCAGAATTCCAACCTCTAGCCTCTGCCATTCAGTCATGCACTTAACTGTTGTAAACCTCATTCTAAATTAGTCATAGTAGCTCATAACCAAGGCTTGCGCCTTTGCTGGCACGTGGAAAAAGTCCACAATAGGCTTGATCGAGTAATGGGGAAAGGATCCACACGCACGCAAGATCTAACCAAACCACATAGAGCTCTTCTCATAATCGAGTTCTATATCATTGCTGCATGTTCAACAAAACCAAGGAAACCAGGCACACCTGCTTTCTGACGAGAGGTGTTAATGTAGCCATTCTGCAACACAAAAGATGTCAGCCTTCTAGTCACAGCAGAGAAAAGCAACTTTCTTTCTACGTTCAGCAGTGAAATGGGTCTAAACTGCCCAATTCCAACAGACTTGGCCTCCTTCAGAATGTAAACTCGATCAGCTATGCACCAGTTCTATGCACCATAGCCTTTAAGAAGTCTCCACAACAGCTTGAGAATACCAGGTCACTTGTTGCATAACTTATAAGAGATATCATTCATAATCAGGGCGCTCTTTGTCCTTATCGTCCTCACACAAGCTTCAATCTCTTCAAGTCGCAGAGGGCCATCATCAAATGGTACACCTGGAGAACTATGTCTACGAATTCTCTCCGACAATGTCACGGTTAGGACTAGAGTATGTCTTTCTCAAATGCTCTTCCAGCTTATACTTTGGCATATCTAATGTACCAATCTTACTCTGCTCCGCCCTTTCGCCAGAAGGATTTCGCCTTCTTTCTCTTGCCACCTTGTTCCTACTCATACTGCTTCTTCCGTTCATATTCAGCCCTGCTGATGGCTTTGATCATCTTCCTGAGTTCTTCCATTACAATAAGCACTCCATCCTCCTCATGTTCAAATGCCGACTTGAACCACCCCTTTAAACTCATGTGCTGTGCCCTCAACTTGCCTTTAGCATCTTGCCTTTTGTTGCTTTGCTTCTCTTTACGCTGCCTGACAGACTGATTTCCTGGATGTCACCAACTTCCGCTCCAGATAACACCTCAGGGCTCCTTCAAGCACTGCCGTAAGTTCAGAGTCTAAGTTCCTCGACTCAATTTCGTCACTCATCTTTGGCCATTTGATTCACATGCCAGATGACGGTTGGGCACTAGGAGTAACAATTTCGTTCGACACTGTGGTTTGAATCCTGACTTTTTAGCTTTTCACTTGTCCTACGACCGACAGGGGTTGTTCTGCAAACTGGTGTGTCTCACACTTCATCTCAGTCCGGTGGATTTTCATACCACGTACAGAGTTGAACGCCAAATATAGATAACTATAAAGCGTGATCTAAAGAGATATTAAACCATCGATCTCCCACAGATTCATTCAATTGTGTAGTTGAGGTGACGAATATTCAGCCAACAGAGACGAGGATCATGAGCCAGAAGATGGGTCGCAATTATATTCGATTGCAAAACATTGCCAACAGTATTGATTTGGGTTTGGCAGGACTTTAGCATTGTCATAAATCAGCCTATAATTATCAAACAGTAACATCAATCTATCCTTCTTTAATCACTTTAATACAAGTGTGTTATCATCGCCCCACTTTGTTATGTCACTTCTTGTTAAGGGTTTTACGGCCCTGTAGACCGAATACAAACATCGTATACTAATAAATATTAACTTGATGTTTCACGGACAACAGGCAACTCTTGTACGCAATATCGATACACCAAAAATACGAATACTTAATAGTATCAACAGCAATATTAATTACACTATTATTAATTGCCCTGATTAAATCAACTTTCCTTGTCTATTCATTTCGATCTCATATTTCTGCTGTCAGTCATTTTCATCCTTCCAACTCAATGCATTGTAGTTTGTCTACATTAAAACAAGCAAACCAGTACTCTGTAGGCAGAAAGAATTCGTTTCTTCACTTGGACTTTTCTAATTAACCCTTTTATCTTTTCTCTTTCCTGTTTACAACTGGCTAGTTTCGATTCATACCCTGAAGAGTGTCAGCAGAAAAGAGCTTTGAGGTATGCTGTTAGCGCAATGTCGCCAGTTTTCAAGGCGGTTTTCTAGATTGGGTTCACAACAAGAGTCGGCAAGTTGTTGAACCTAAATTTGCAAACATAATCCAATACATACCTTAAAAATATTCCTAATGGGCATGGTGGCATTGGAAAACTTATGAATGAACATCGTCTCTAGGATTCGTTTGATAAAGTGACCGCACCAGCAAACAAGGGCAATACTACAAAAAAAAATTGAGGACAATGACAACAATACAATAAATGCGCCCATGTAAGACAACCAAATCTTACTCTCAGATAAACTTGAGAAGATATTCACACATAGCCAGCTAACATGGGCTCCTGCTTTATTGCAGAATTACATAGTGCAGGGTGGAAAGACAGGACACGGAGAACAACAATGTGCACGGCCCTCTTAGATAGCTTAGTATTGCTGACTCTTAACTCAGCAATTAGATAGATAGATAGATAGATAGATAGATAGATAGATAGATAGATAGATAGATAGATAGATAGATAGATAG
>JANTCA010003532.1:0-10713 GCA_024741275.1 Chironex yamaguchii | reverse complement strand
GGTCAGCTCCCTCTTAGTGCAGCTATTGTGTTAATGCTACCCTCTTGATGAATATATATAAAGCGCTGTGTCGGTTGAGGTATTACAAATATCTAACACTAATGAAGGCTGAAGCCGAATCAAAAAAAAAATTCATGAATTTCCTCTTACCCACCCTTGGGTTTCATTTCATGATGCCAAGGACTTTGAACGTCCTTCACCAAACCTTTATGAAGTGATGGCATGGAGGTTTGAATATTGGCTTTTAAGTCTGAGGATTGCATGTTCGAGCCCGGTCAGCTCCCACTTAGAGCAGCCATTGTGGTAATGCTCCCCTCTTGAAAATTATATAGAAAGCACTATGAATGTTGAAGTATTACATATATCTGACACTGATAAAGGCTTAAGCCGAATCACAGATAATACTTATGAAATACCCCTTACCCACCTATGCGTTTGATTTCGTGAGAACAAGGACTTTGAATGTCGTTCACCAATCCTTTGTACCATGATTGCGCTGAGGTGTTAGTATTGGCTTTTAAGTCTGAGGATTGCAAGTTCGAGCCCAGTCAGCTCCCACTTAGTGCAGCTATTATGTTAATGCTCCCCTCTTAATGAATATATATAAAACCCGGTGTCCATTGAGGTATTACAAATATCTGACACTGATAGAGGCTTAAACCGAATCACAGAAAATATTAATGAATTTCCCCCTACCCACCACTGGCTTTGATTTCGTGATACCAAGGACTTTGAATGTCCTTCACCAAACCTTTGTGCCGTGATGTTAAGTAGGCTAGAGTGTTGGCTTTTAAGTCTGAGGATTGCAAGTTCGTGCCCGGTCATGTCTCACTTAGAGCAGCTATTGTGGTAATGCTCCCCTCTTGACAAATATATAGAAAGCACTGTGACTGTTGAGGTATTACATATATCTGACTCTGATTAAGGCTTAAGCCGAATCACGGAAAATATTAATGAAATTCCCCATACACATCAATCCGTTTCATCTCGTGATACCAAGGACTTTGAATGTCGTTCACCAAACCCTTGTACCATGATGGCGCAGACGTTTGATTATTGGCTTTTAAGTCTGAGGATTGCAAGTTCGAGCCCGGTAAGGTCCCACTTAGTGCAGCTATTTTGGTAATGCTCCACTCTTGTTGAATATATATAAGCGCTGTGTCTGTTTAGGTATTACAAATATCTGACACTGATGAAGGCTTAAGACGAAACACAAAAAAAATTAATGAATTTCCCATAACCCACCGCTGGGTTTCTTTTCCTGATACCAAGGACTTTGAATGTCCTACACCAAACCTTTGTGCCTTGATGGCACGTAGGTTTGAGGGATGGCTTTTAACTTTGAGGATTTCAAGTTGGAGCCCGGTCGGCTCCCACTTAATTCAGTTATTGTGGTAATGCCCACTCTTGACAAATATATGGAAATCACTGTGACTGCTGAGGTTTTACATATATCTGACACTGATGAAATTTTAACCCGAAACACAAAAAAAATTAATGAATTTCTTATTACCCACCATTGAGTTTTATTTCGTGATACCTAGGACTTTGAATGTCCTTCACCTAACATTTGTGCCGTGATGGCATGGAGGCTGGAGTGTTGGCTTTTAATTCTAAGGATTGCAATTTCGAACCCGGTCGGCTACCACTTAGTGCAGCTATTGTGGTAATGCTCCACTCTTGATGAGTGTATATAAAGCGCTGTGTCTTTTGAGGTATTACAAATATCTGAAAATGATAAAGGCTTAAGCCGAAGCACGGAAGAAATTAATGTATTTACCTTTACCCACCACTGGGTTTCATTTCGTGATACTAAGGACTTTGAATGTCCTTCACCAAACCTTTGTGCCGTGATGGCACGGAGGTTTGAGTGTTTCCTTTTAAGTCTGAGGATAGCATGTTCAAGCCCGGTCAGCTCCACGTAGAGCAGCTATTGTGGTAGTGCTCCACTCTTGATGAATGTATATAAAGCACTGTGTCTGTTGAGGTATTACGAATATCTGACACTGATGAACGCTTAATCCCAAACACGGAAAAAATTAATGAAGTTCCCCTTACCAACCGCTGGGTTTCATATCCTGATACTAAGGACTTTGAATTTCCATCACCAATCCTTTGTGCCGTGAAGGCACTGAAGTTGGAGTGTTTGCTTTTAAGTCTGAGGATTGCATGTTCTAGCCCGGTCAGCTCCCACTTAGTGCAGCTATTGTGGTAATTCTACCCTCTTGATGAATATAGATAAAGCGCTGTGTCTGTTTAGGTATTACATATATCTGACACTGATGAAGGCTTAAGCCGAATCACAGGAAACATTCATGAATTTCCCCTTACCCACCTATGCGTTTCATTTCGTGATACCAAGGACTTTGAATGTCGTTCACCAAACCTTTGTACCAAGATGGCGCTATGGTTTGAGTATTGGCTTTTAAGTCTAAGGATTGGATGTTCGTTCCCGGTGAGCTCTCACTTAGTGCAGCTATTGTGTTAATGCTCCCCTCTTGATGAAAATATATAAAACCTGGTGTCCATTGAGGTATTACAAATATCTGACACTGATGAAGGCTTAAACCGAATCACAGAAAATATTAATGAAATTCCCCCTACCCACCACTGGCTTTGATTTCGTAAGACCAAGGGCTTTGAATGTCCTGCACCAAACCTTTGTGCCGTGAAGTTAAGTAGGCTAGAGTGTTGGCTTTTGAGTTTGACGCTTGCAAGTTCGAGCCCGGACAACTCCTACTTAGTGCAGCTTTTGTGGTAATGCTCCACTCTTGATGAATATATACAAAGCACTGTGTCTGTTGAAGTATCACATATATCTGACACTGATGAAGGCTTAAGTCGAAACACAGAAAAATTAATAAATTTCCCATTACCCACCGCTGGGTTTCGTCTCGTGATACAAGGGACTTTGCATGTCCATCACCAAACATTTGTGCCGTGATGGCACGTAGGTTTGAGTGTTGGTTTTTTGGTCTAAGGATTGCAAGTTCGAGCCCGTTTGGCTCCCACTTAATGCAGCTATTGTGGTAATGCCCACTCTTCACAAATATATAGAAGGCACTGTGACTGTTGATATTTGTTAGATATTTGGAATACCTCAACAGACAGAGCGTTTTATATACATTCATCAAGAGTGGAGCATTACCACAATAGCTGCACTTAGTGGGAGCCGACCGGGCTGGAACTTGCAATCCTCAGACTTAAAAGCCAACACTCAAGCCTCCGTGCCATCACGGTACAAATATATATATATATATATTTAAAATTTGGACTGCTATTCAGTAATAGTCTGTCTGACGAGTGCTTTTCCATGAAACTCAGAGTAACAGAGAATCAGTCTCTTCATTTTCTGCAATTCTGCTATCTAAGCTCTGAACTTTGTACATAGATCACTTCATGTCGGTGAAGACAGCACCATTTATATAAGTAATAATTATAAGATGGCTTTCTAACCTTTCAGAACCAGTGTTGAAAATTTACAGCAAAACGTGTATCAAAAATTCCTTCACCTTTGCAAAATGTGTTCAAAACCTAAAAATTGATTCTCGTGAGGTGGCTATGTGTTCTTTTGACATAACCAGCCTTTTCACTAATGTCCTCCTTGATGAGACGATAATAATATGTGCTGATGCTTTGTACGGCGTTAAAGTTTAGCAACCCTACGTCCCAGAAAAGATCTTTGTTGAGTTAATGGAATATGCCACTAGGGGTGTTGGATTCAATTTTCACAATACAATGTATCGACAAAAGGACGGGGTGGCAATGTGTAGCCCCTTGGGTCCAGCATTTGCAAATATTTTTGTTGGCTTTTACGAGCAGTGCATTTTAAAAGAAAACAATCAAAAGTTGTCTGTTTATTTTTGGTATGTTGATGACACCTTTGCCATCTTTAAAACAGAGCTGGAATGCGACAAGTTTTTCCAAAAACTTAACCAGTTACTTCCAGCTCTTAAATTTACGGTTCAAAAACAACAAGATTGTTTACTACCTTTTCTCGATGTTTTGGTGGAAAAAAACGACACTAATTTGCTAACAACAGTTTACCGAAAAGCTACTTTCATTGGTCAGTACATTCGTTGGGACTCTTTATGTCCAAAAAAGAGGAAAATCAACCTCATCAGAACACTTGCTCATAGAGCACTTTGTATCTGTTTAAAATCGGAAGTTGGGAAAGTAAAATCTATTCTCCTTGAAAATGGGTATCCAGAGGATTTTGTTGTTAGATTTTCGATGGGCTTATAACCGGGTGATGGGGCTTTTAACCGGGGAGGACTGTAACCGTGATTTTATGGTACCTCATTGGAAAAGCTAGAGAGTCAACTCAAGGCTATCGCAGCACCCCTCTCAAAAGGTCTCATGTTGACAGCTGAAGTACCGGTACATAGAAAACACAGGTAGTGCCATCTGAACATTGGACTGCTTGATTGGTTGCTCAAAATGACATAGCTTTGCAGGGTAAAATCAAAACATTGAAACCTTCTGATAGAATGCTGGAACGATGGTTTTGAAGGAAGTTTGCTTTGTTCGTTTGAATTGTTTTGGACTGTAGGCTTTGTTTTGGTGTTATGTCAACTCATTTTATTGCTCTTGGATGTGAAGGCTCGTTTAGTATTTTAATAATTTAGTAGACCTATATCAAGTTATGAATACAGCAATAGTGGTAAAGTAAACAACAAATGTAAAAATATGCAAGTAACTTAGTGCAAATGCAACACTTACCAGCTGCCATACCTTTTACTATGTAACCCATTGCTTCTGTTTTTTGTCTATGCTTTGCATTTATATATTTAATGCAAGTAAGCATCCTTATCCTTGAAAATTTGGCAATGACATCCAATGCAATTTGGGGAAATTTTGACTTAAGCAATGAATGAACAACTTTAGACTGATAATTCATTGTTTTGGCATAAAATCAAACAAATACCTCTTCTAATTGCCAAATGCTTTCCATGAATAGGGATCTAAGCTGTTTAAGTCCACCTTATGATAGGCATCTGATCCTGGGAGATACATCACTGCCAATGTAAGCATGTTCAGCTGGATTCTGGAAGCAATAGTGATCATAGCGCTCTTTCACAAATACCCACCTTACAAAAATATGACCTTATATAAATGCACACCATTCCTTGATCAGCAAAGCAATGAGCGTGTCACCACTACTATATTAACTCCATGTACTAGCACTTCACACCTAATTTCCTCAACTAAACAACAATTTCCTATCTAATGAGTGAAAGCTATAAAAATTGGGGTATTAAAGACCAAAAGATTTATAAAGAAAGACGAAATGCAAATGACGTTCCCTGCTGTTATGTTCAAACTTTTGTATTAGAGACGAGACACAAAAACTAGACATTTATGAAGCTTGGAGAACAGAATACTGGCTTAACTGCTTAGAAACCATCCTTTACAGTGAGTTCACTACGAATGTGAGGTTAACACTGGCAGGAGGTAAATTAATCAGAACAGTAACTGAAACAAAATCAAATGGCTTTTTAAGAGAAGGCTTTTCCCACTGTATGTGAATAGCCTCCTTTATTTTGAGTTGATACAAAGAAGTACTAGAGTCTATTAAATTAACATGATTAAGCTGTCTATTAAGAGAAGGCTTTTCCCACTATATGTGAATAGCCTCCTTTATTTTGAGTTGGTACAAAGAAGTACTAGAGTCTATTAAATTAGCATGATAAAGTGATCTATTAAGAGAAGGCTTTTTCCACTGTATGTGAATAGCCTCCTTTATTTTGAGTTGGTATGAAGAAGTACTAGTGTCAATTAAATTAAGTGGTTTATTAGGTGTCCTTTGCATAGTATCACTAGGTATGATGTCAAAGTTATCCTTGCGTGGAAGAAGGTGTCGTCGATTCCATCTTATGAGGTAATCATGTTCATTTAAGACTTTATAAGAGTCTGGATTGTGGTGTGGTCTCATAATTGTCCGTTTTCTCGACCAATCTTTCTCTTCATCAGTACGAATTCGAACTGTGGTGACAGGCTACAGGTCTGTAAGATTTCTGTGTTCATCATTATTCGTTTTGAATAATATTGCTTGGTTCCTTTTCTTGGAGAGGTAGACCTGCAAAGTACCAGAGGTAAGGCTGTCCATGGATTTCGATTGTAGAGAAAAATGGCAGCAGAATCATTATTCTAATCTGGTACAGTATTTAGCCTTTATATTGTTAAATAGGGATCCTCGTTAGCAAGACGAGCCTTTTTAATTACTTTTTTGACTGTCTGGATTGCCCTTTCAACAAGACTATTTGATTGGTGGAAATGTGCGCTGGAGGTTGTGTGGACAAAGTTCCACTTTGAGGCAAAAGTGGAGAAGTGTGGACTAGCATATTGAGGACCATTGACAGATACAACTTCCTTGGGAATGCCATGTCGTGAGAAAAGTTGCTTTGACTTTGTTGATCAATGTCATCCTGAGAATTGGATACACCATCTATATTACTGATGATGTTTGCAATTTCCTCCTGGAAGACTTCACTGGCTGAGTGAATGCCAAAGGGGAGGCACTTGAATCAATATCTGCCAAATACAGTGCCCAATGTGAGAAGATCAGCACTTCTGTCATCAACAGGAATTTGCCAATACCCTGAACTGGCATCTAGTTTTGAGAAGAATGAAGCACCTGACATTTCAGAGATGATTTCCTCTGTTGTAGGAAGGCGATAGTGTTGTCATCTAATAGCTTTATTGAGAGATCGGAGGTCAAGGCAAATGCATAGTTGGGTTTATGGACAACAACAAGAGAATTAACCCAGTCAGTTGCTTTGACAACTGGTTGAATGACACCAAGGGACACCATACGATCTAGCACATCCATTAATTTTGGTTTTAAGGCTATGAGAATTTTTCGTGGAGGAACAATTACAGGCTTAACATCTGGTTTTAATTCTATGTGGTGGGTGCCAGAAAGACAACCAAGCTCACTAAAGCAGTCAGCAAATTCCTTATCAATATGAAATTTATCTGAAGAGGTGGTCTCAATCTGAAGTACACATTTACGAAGGTTGAGTTACTCAGAGGTTTGGAGACCAAGAATAGGACATGAGTCAGTTTCCACAACAATGAAAAGCACTTGCACCTTTTGATTCCTGTGTTAAATTGAACCTATGCATTTCCCAGCAACTGGGATTGATGAGCCATTATATGCTGACAGTTTGATTATGGAAGGTTTAAGTTTAGGTTTGGGAATCAGTTTGTTATAGACATACTTCAAATTGATGTTACACTGTGCACCTGTTTCAATCTTGAAAGGGATATGTTAGCCAAGGGTTTTGAGATGGACTGTCCATTTTGAGGGTGCATCATTGACAGTAAAAACATTTGCACAACTAGTCTCAGGTAGTTCAGAAGCAGCTTCCTCGTCCTCAGCACTGATCGCATATACAAAGAAATCACTCTCAGTTGAAGATTCATCATTGTCTGATGAAGTTGAAATGTTGGCAGCCTTAACTGATTTTGTGGGACAGCAGGATTCAAAGTGGTTTCTCCTCTGACACTGATTGCATTTTTTGCCATAGGCAGGACATTTTCCTCTAGAGTGGGACCCAGCACAAAATTTACAGTCTTTGATTCTATCTGTTTGGTTAGGTTGATTTTGGCACATTGAACTGTTATTGACATTAGCATGCCTAGACTTGGTTGGCTTTTCCTTTTTAATCTTATGCACATCTTTCAAAAGATCTTTCTGTAATTCCTTTGCATCATGACATGTCTCTTCTGCTGCATGACCAGCAGCAACTGCTTTAGGTAGATCTAAATCTGACTGACGTAATAGACTTTCATGAAGAGAATGATCAGTAACTCCACACACAATCATGTCACTATAATGAATCAGGTAGACTCTCAAACTCACAATCAGCTGATAACTTCTTTAGCTGAGTAACATAGTCATTAAACAGCTGTCCTTCTGCTAGTTTATATGTGAAGAACTGATGTCGCAAAATTTTTTTGAGGAGTACAGCATTCAGTAAGTTTAGCAAGAATTGCCTTGAGATTAATTCATTCATCCCTGTTTACAAAGCTAAATGTCTCATAAATCTTCCTACCTTTATCTCCAATGCAGGTGAGACGTATTGAGGGATGTACCTTTTTTGGCTTTAAAACAGATTCTGTAGCAGTCATGAAAGTGCTTTAGCCGGATGTTCCAGCCTTAGGACATGTTTTCTTTGAAAGAGAATGCTGGTGGAGGTTTTGGCTTATCCATGCTGCTCAAAGTGTAACACTCAACTAAGTTATTGATATCCCACTTCTGACACCATGTTATGTTCAAACTTTTATATTAGAGACGAGACACAAAGACTAGACATTTATGTAGCTCAGAGAACAGAATAATGACTTAACTGCGTAGAAAGCATCCTATAAAGTGAAATCATCACGAATGTGAGGTTAACACCAAAAGGAGGTAAACTAATCAGAACAGTAACTGAAACAAAATCAAATGTAACAGAACATTAAACACAACACCCGCTATTGTACCACAATCCTAGATTAAACAAGCCATTCACCGCCGAAAGAAAGAGAAAATGCCATTTTCAAATTAAACTGGTAGGTTAGCTCAGAGGTTGCAAGTCTATCTCCGATAATCAATAACTGCCTGACTGTAAGCAACCAATGGATGATGCTCGTGGGACAATAACCTAGCATATTTCACTGGCATGGGGAAGAGGTAAAAATAATGAGATTATTAACCTAAAATTTACTATAGGTACACTTTAATGTGATGCCATTTTAATCCGATGCTGTGAAAGTTACTTTAACAAACATGTGACATTTGTAACATGCCAAAACATTTTGAAACGGGACAGCTCATAAATTCAATGGTTCATTGCAGTAATGTAAAAAGTTGTTAATTTTTCTTATATATTCAATACTCTTATCACTCAAGGGAGCATACACTTATAGATAATCAATCATTCGTTTCCAAACGGTCATACCTTGTCATCTCTGTAGCTGAGAGCATCATTTGCAGAACTTGCACTGTTGGGACCAACGACACGCAGTTTCCTCCCGTTGTCCTGACCAAGCTAAAGAAGAGACAATCATTACCATGATACCTAAGATGGTTTTGATCAAGGAAAAATGGGGACATTTTGCAGATTTGTTGATTACAGCAGTCATCGTGAAAGGTATATATCGTGTGTCATCCGATTTACCAAGTGAAAATGTCAAGTTTGGGTAAATGAACCCTAAATTGCTCATTGATTTTTTTCTGCTTGATAAAAAGTTCTACTTTGATAAACAGAACAGAAAAATGTACTCCTTGTTAATTTATAGTTTGGTTGCAATTTAATCAATTCTGAAAGCTATTCTTAATTATCTTTCCCGATAACTGAAAATCAAAACTAAGCAATACTATGGAAGATAAATAAATGGCAATGATAAAGGGATGCAATGCAAGCATTACTCTTGTATTCAGCTTTGAGTAGTTTTAGGCCCACACCCACAAAGGCTCTGCTATAAATACACGCCCAGGCCAAAACGTTTCCTGTGATATATGAAATTTATGTATTAAGTAGTTAAATACTGGTAGAAAGCTATTTTAGTATATAAAGGTACCCTTTCCTTGGCGTACGTGTATTTGCAGATCCACAAAACATCTGGGTCAATGTAAATGGCATGAAAAAAGGATGTTATTTTTAATTGTGGGATATTTAACTCAATGTGACTACTGTATTATGGCTATTTCAGCATGCTGATTGCCGTGGTGCTAGTGGTTTTTAGCCTATGTGAGCTCAAATGCTAGATTCCGCAAATACAACAATACGACACTCCAGCAAGCCCTGTCACTATTTTTACAACAATACAACACTCTCCTTCATGACGCACCATCCCATCAGACAGACCCCACATACAATGGTTCATCCATTTTCGAAACATTCACTTCTTTTTCCTATGTTATAAAGAATTTACATATAGTGGTTGTCTGTAAAGAGGTACCCTTTCCTCGTCGTGGATGTATTTGCCGGTTCTCAAAACAGCCGGGCTCAAACATTTTCGAACATTGTGTGCTTGATTGCTATTTAAAATATTATTTCTGTACAAAGTGGTACCCTTTTTTTTGGCCTGCATGTATTTGCTGATTCTCGTAATCCAGGGTCTATCATCATCATCATAGGGTGTCATCTTCTTCCTAGAAGGTCGACTGTCATAGCCCACCATCCTTCTCTGATCTGTGCTGCCCTTTTCAATCCGGTGTAACGCATCCCTGTCTGCTGCTGTAAGTCACTTGACCAAGTGAATCTGGGTCTTCCTCTGCCCCTTCTTGCTTCCAGTCCTCCCTCCAGTAGTTTTTGCTGCACCTGTTCTGCTCTGGTGATGTGCCCGAAGTATTGCAGCTTTCTTCTCTTTACATCGTATAGCAGTTTCCTGTTTTCTCCCATCCTCTTTAAAACTTCTTCATTTTTCACTCTGTCTTTGTATGATATTCTAAGCATACGACGGTAACACCAGATTTCGAATGCTTCCAGTCTTTCCTCCATTTCTCGGTTCACGACCCATGTTTCTCAAGCAGAGTTGACATGATTTAACACTGGAGTAGGCGCTTACGTAGGCCAAGTTTTAAAGCTCTGGAAGTTAGGAGACTTCCCATTTTGTGGAAAGTAGATTTTGCTATCCCAATACACCTTTTGATTTCTTTTTCACATCTCCCATCACTAGTTATCAGGTGGCCCAGGTATGTGAACTCTTCAACTTCTTCCA
>JANTCA010003531.1:0-10713 GCA_024741275.1 Chironex yamaguchii | reverse complement strand
GTTTGCAACTATTGCTAGAATAAGTACGTGTTAAATAGAGTTTACTACTATTGGTGGAATGAGTACGTGAGAAATAAGGTTTACAACTATTGCTTGAATAAATACTCGAGAAATAAAGTTAACAACTATTGGTAGAATAAGTACTTGAGAAATATAGTTTACAGCTATTGCTAGAATAGGTACTTCAGAAATAAAGTTTACGTCTGTTGCTAGAACAAGTACTTGAGAAAAAAAGTTTACATCTGTTGCTAGAACAAGTACTTGAGAAATAAAGTTTATGACTATTGCTAGAATATCAAAGGATTACAGAAATATCCGTCAAGCGTGCTTGAGACGAGGTATAATTATTCTTGTTGATAGATATTCTTTTATGAAAACAGAAAGTGGAGATTGTATTGTTGTTGTTTGCTTATTATTTGTTTTTCTTGTGTACAGACGGAAGATAAGAGTGCGAAGTACATTGAAGATCAACCACCTGGAAATCTACCGAGTCTCAAGCCAGATGATTACCAGTATTTCGATAAGTTATTGGTAAGGTTTAGGTTACATTTTTGGCTTTTGACAATGTTATTTGTCTAGGGGTTGCCATTTCGTCAAACTTGTGATTTGTGTGAATATATTACCTGTTTGTTTGTTTGTTGTCATAAGGTAGCCCATTCCCTTGGTCATTCCGTTACATTTTCCCATGGACCAATCTATTAGATGAGTTTGGTCTTACGTTTGCTTAACATTGTGTTCTTTCGTCTTGAACATTAACTTAATTATATCGTGTTTACTGCAAATTCAGTTTATTTCGTTGAATACACTCATTTCTTGTTGATTAGGAAGCCTTTTTTATGGGCAATCTGCCATGTTATTGATTGCTTCAAACTTCAAAGAATTATAGCACTTCCTGCTTTATGACGAGTTTTCAGCAATGTGGTTTTGATTTGATGTGGATTGTCGACATTTGTTGTTCACCAACCATATTTATTGGAAGACTTAAACCCTTTTTACAAGCGCACCGATTCAGACGACCGGAACGGTCCGTTCCGTCTACGCTGATTCCTTTCATTTTCTCCTTTATCACGCTGTGCAAGATCGGGTAGAAGTCGACTTATTTGAAGTTGTTTGTACTGTAAAGCTCTTACATGCTAATGCTATATGCCCCATGGGCCAATATAGAGAACAAATATTTGTCTACACTCGAAAAAAATACTCCATCTCGTCACATTTTCATAAGTATTCACAAGTGCTTCTATGTTCCGACCACGAACTAACTAAATAACTTAAACGTGGAAAAATAACTACACTGACCATTCACACATATCCTTATTAACTGAATCCTCACTTCTGATACCATTTGAAACATCCTACAATGTCCTGTGGTGTATTCGTCTCCATGACCCCAAAATCACTCGCAGCAGCTCGCGAATCAACGGACTAATGCTGAGTAGACGGAGCACTGAAAACGGTGACGCTGGCCTATAGCAGCGTCAGTGAGATAGAACGGAGCTGAGCAAAACCCCATTTCGAAAAGGTATTTAACTTGTCGCGTCGACGCAACGACCATGCTTCATTGTGATAAGGGTATTAATTATAATATGTAGGGCTGTAAACGTATAATGCACTTTCCTTATTATCAAATTTGCCTCTCATGTTACCGTTGTTTTGTAGGTCGATGTGGATGAATCAACTTTAAGTGCTGAGGAACAGAAAGAAAGAAAAATCATGAAGTTGCTTTTGAAAATTAAAAACGGAACACCACCCATGAGGAAGGTAATCTGCTTGATCTAAAAGTGATGCGAATCAAAAACCAAATCTTACTTAAAAGATGTAGCACCTGAAAGTTAGTGCTTGTATTACTATTCTTACGATGTACCTCCATTGTTAGTATGTAAGTGTTAGGCATTATGGTTTCAATTTTGGGGACGCACTGTCACGAAGCCAGTCGTGCGACATATATCGTAAATATCTTCTGGCAATACTTTCCACAAATATGCTAGGATTTTATTACAAAAGGTCCCAGTGTATAGGATTTTTATACCAAAATTTCTTGAATACGCATAGTCACAGTATGTACGTTTAGGACTTCAAAAATGTTTAAGACAACTTTGCGCAACTCTAGTAAATTACCAAATAGATTCGTCCGTACAGAGACAGAAGTCTGGGAAAAGATATTTCAACTCCTGTGTATCACAAGTTGAACATACGACGTAGATTTGAGCTGAGTTTGGGCTTATGTCTTTATTATGGAGTTTAATGTGGTTTTGTGGGGTTTTTTTGCGTCCTTCGTTTTGTTCTTATTATTGCCAGACGTTCATATTTTCTGTCAGACAATAGTTTAATGCCGTTTGCATTGGCTGAGCATCACCGCAATTACCGCATTCGAAATGCAGACAAATGGATGGAATCTAAGTCAACGACACATGATAGTATCGCTGCAGCTTAGCTATCATGGTACTAATGCGTCGACCGATTTCCACCTTTGCCTACCCTCTTGCCGAGTGCGCGCATGGTTGTTGGGTTACCGGCCATGCGTTTTAAAGCTGAACAGAATCTGGGTGATATTAGTATCGCAGATTTATTTGCTCCATCTTTTACTCTGCTTGTAAAAATGTTAACTTTACTGACTATGGCTTGAGTAGTAATAGACCTTGACTTTAATAATTTTGTGTTACTATTTTCTTAATATTATTATAGGCTGCACTTAGACAGATTACCGACAAGTCAAGAGAGTTTGGTGCGGGACCCCTCTTTAATCAAATCCTTCCGTTATTGATGTCGCCAACTTTAGAAGATCAAGTGAGTTGCATTTTGTAGTTGCCATTTCATGTGTCATGTTTTTATTACCTATGCGTACTGGTCATGTGTCATGTTTTTTTGGTAGACTATAGTACGTGAATTATTGGGTTAGATAAAAGTACAACTTTCAGGCATAATTCTTTGTCAGTTGTGAACATATTCTACCATATTCACTTCCGTACGGAAAAATGTTGCGCGAGAAAAGTACCAAGGGACTTTAATTCCAAAGTACTTTTCGTGACAAAGTCCATTACCCTTTTCAGTAGCTATTGTATTACTCTTTTATGCGAATGACATGGGCCATCTTCTGCAGGAATGGCGCTTATGACCCTCGCTCCCTCTTAGATGCCCTTCCGAACTTTATGGCGAGTATTTATCAACATGCGAAAGCACTTGTATCCGTCTTAATACATAAAACCAAAGACCGTGTCCGTATTACGAAATAAAATCGAAGTGGTCCTCGATGTGCTAAACGTTACCTCAAACAGGGCATCGAGCTGATGCGACAATTGCCGTATTGTATCAAGTTCGTCGTAATTGATGGCACTGATTAGGCTGGTGATTTATATAAAGTGTAACTTGGCAATGTGATCTAAGTGATAAATATATGTTTAACTTTACTGCTTTGCATATCTAGATCGACGTATGACCTTTAAACTCCAATTTATTTAAAATATTGGGCAAGCTATTACCTATCACAAAATGCTTTTGTTTCTATTACAGGAGCGTCATTTACTCGTGAAAGTTATTGATCGCATCCTTTACAAACTGGATGATCTAGTGCGACCATATGTACACAAGGTAACCTTTCTTGTTTCATGTTAAAGTAGTAAATCACTATCATTCGTTTATTTTTGAAATATCTCTGTGTCCTCCGAGGTGATGATAAAAATGTAGCAAGACGACACAATAATAAGAAATATTAAGAAATAGAAGAAATCATGAAGTAGGGAGAGAATCTTCACACAGTGTAGAAGGGGAGACATCGTTCACGTATTCGAACATAAAGGTGCACACGCATTAGAAGGGGTGACATCGTTCACATATTCGAACATAAAGGTGCGCACACAGTAGAAGGGGTGACATCGTTCACGTATTCGAACATAAAGCTGCACACACAGTAGAAGAGGTGACATCGTTCACGTATTCGAACATAAAGGTGCACACACAGTAGAAGGGGAGACATCGTTCACGTATTCGAACATAAAGGTGCACACACAGTAGAAGGGGAGACATCGTTCACATATTCGAGCATATAGGTGCGCACACACTAGAAGGGGTGACATCGTTCACGTATTCGAACATAATGGTGCACACACAGTAGAAGGGGAGACATCTTTCACATATTCGAACATAAAGGTGCGCACACACTAGAAGGGGAGACATCGTTCACGTATACGAACATAAAGGTGCGTACAAACTGGAAGGGGTGACATCTTTCACGTATTCGACCATAAAGGTGCACACACAGTAGAAGGGGAGACATCGTTCGCGTATTCGAATATAAAGGTGCGCACACACTAGAAGGGGTGACATCTTTCACGTATTCGACCATAAAGGTGCGCACACAGTAGAAGGGGAGACATCGTTCACGTATTCGAATATAAAGGTGCGCACACATAACTCACGGTCAAACTGGAGCAACGATGCCATATATTGTTCAGTGACTACTGAGGAAAACATTGTCTTGCGGGAGCCTGTTGTTTCTTTATAAAAAAAGAGAACGAAGTAAGCTGATCCGTAAACCCAACGTGTGTGTCACATTTAGGAATGTGGGAGAGTTGGTATCGTCAATTTGATATCTGCTTATAAAACAGCACTAAATATTCTGTTAACTTAGAACTTGGCAAATTTATTTTCACTCAAGTGTTACTTACAACCGACTTATTTATCCATGTATCTTCATTTTAGATCCTTGTCGTTATTGAGCCTTTGCTCATTGATGAAGACTACTATGCTAGAGTGGAGGGACGAGAAATCATCTCAAATTTGGCCAAGGTTTGCTTCTGTTTTTCTTGTTGAGGACAGGGTTGCTTCTTTATTTTGGTATCCAGTTGTTGTACCATTCTTTTGCAATAAAAGTGTGCAGTTGTAGGGTAGTTACATTCTAGCGAAAGTTATTTTAGAACATGAGATTCAGACAGTGGCATTGCCCCTTGATTCGTATTTGTCATATGGTCTGCGTTATTGAACTAAACTAGGGAATACAGATGACAAAATTGATCTATGAATTGTTACTTCTACGAGGCAATGTGCGGGTTACGCTGGAGACATCGTCATGATTTGTGTACTCACAATTGTGTATTTCTACGTGTATATCTAAAACTTATTGGTTTAGTATTATTATGTTTATATTAAATTCATTTGTAAATCAGGTAAGGTAGGCTGCATCCAAATGAAAACAAGTACAAGTATTTCATTCCAATATATACAAAATCACTTTTATAAAGTACAGGCTGATTACTTAACTACTCAAAACTTTTCTATTTTGAACTCTTTCTAAAATGTACTCGTGAAATACTTTCTCACTTCTTTTCCACCCCTTTTCCACATATACGTCTCAAATAACCTCACAAGTAAACACTATTAGCAGCAGGAGACCAATTCGTGAAGGCAAATTAAAGGAATGACATGTAAAACTGCATGTCAATCATAACACAACAAAAATACAACAGTATATCCACTGTATTGACCCGTGCATTAAAACGGCATTTTTATGTACCTGAAATTTATCGGCTTTCGTCACAGGGTATCCATACAGCCATCGATCGATAGCAATGCCTTCCATACAATACGGCATAATTTCTAGCTTGCCATGATTTTTACTAGTCTAACTGTTCACCGTTATCTCTCCTTTCTGGCATTTGCAAGGATGACCTAGTTTCGTGGTCCTCGTTATGTCGATACCAGTCCGTATGTTTTGATGTCTATTTACAAAAGGCCTTCAATAGCTGTTTGTGATCTTGTTTATTTCAATGGTTGTTTGCAAGCAGTAGGCGTATCAGTAAATAGTAATGGAACTGTTTAGATGCAATAGTAAACAAGTTATGGGCTGCTGGTGATGAAAATTTATACGGTAGATAAAAGAATATGTCACTTCTTCCTCCTTCCGATGCCCTTTGGGACTGGAAATTTCTTGAGTCGAATGATGTTTGTTTTGTATAATGTTTACTCTATATCCTTACATGCCCGTTTTGTTGACATTTCCTTCCTTCGTATTTCTTTTGGGTCAAGTGGAGTTGATGGGTTGTTATTAAATATTCGTTTCTTCATCATTTTTATTATTACGTGGCTGTCAAGCTCAAGTTTTTGCAATGCTTAAGTTTTCTTTAGTTACCCAAATCAGTTACGTTTTAATTTTGGTTGACAGCTAGCTCCCCATAAAATCTGATGAGTACTGTACACCTTTAAAAGCTTTAACACAGTGTTATATGCTTATGGAAGCTCTTTTCAGGAAATGAAGCGTTATATAACCGACTCTTCCCCTTGGACATGTTATGTCTTAATATCTTCTGTGTGATGCCTTTTGACATTCAGGCTGCTGGCTTGGCAACTATGATCTCCACCATGAGACCGGATATTGACAATATCGATGAGTACGTGCGTAACACCACTGCAAGGTAAGTAATCGTTTACTTTAGTTACAGATAAAAGCAAACAGGATGGTCTTGTGTTAAAAACAAAAGTAAAGTTTTAACTGGCACCAGTTGATTTTGAACGTAAGGCTTCGACTGAGGCCTGTCGTACTTATGTAAGAAGATCAATAGGTATTGGCGAAAGTTGCATAGACATATATTGTAATTATGTGTCTGTCTTTATTTTGGTAACTGCGAGAAATGAGAATAGGTGTTAAAAGAGATAGAGGCAGCAGGGTATTATAACACCTATTTTTCGATGGCGTGAGATGGTCGTATTCCATCATTCCATGGATAACTCGGTCCAGAGGATTGGTTTTTAGTGCGCTTAACATATTTCTTGGTCCATAAAATATTTTTCTCAGCAGTAGTTGTGGCTCCATACGCACATCAGAGTTAATGAAATAGAGAGATGTTTAGTTGCTGGAGAGGCTCAGTTGGTCCGATTTAAGAAAAGGCGGAACAGGGGTCGAAACAGTAATTTGTTGTCTGTGTTGCGGATGTCACATTGACGTTCAAACAATGGCTATTAGACAAATATCCTGCCGTGCACTAATTAATCGATCAACCGCCTGCATTATCTAGATGCAGTTGGTAATGTGCCCTTCAGTCCGAAACTTTTTTACCCATATGTGTGCACAGTTTTGACCATAATACTTTAGCAGCAAGAAGATGCCACTTTTGAATGACGCAATGAAATGCAGTGAAGGTGAGAATACTCATCATCAGCATCATTATCCATAACACCCAGTGGTGTGTAGGGCAGCAGCAAATCTCCACCACCTCTGCCTGTCCCTTGCTAACGAACCCCAAGAGTGTCGCATTACTTTCATTTCTTTCTCCACTGTCCTCCTCCACGTCACTCTTGGTCTTCCTCTCTTCCTCTTTCCGTCTGGGGTCCAGTACGATGCTGTTCTTGTGATTAACTGTTGGTCTTTTCTCAACTTATGTCCTATCCACCTCCATCTTCTTGTATTGATGGTGCCCAAGTCCTCTTGCTTGCACCTCCGTTGCAGGTTTTCGTTGGAGATCTCCGGCCATAAGATACGGAGGATTCCTCGAAGACAGGTGGTGTGGAAGGATCGACTTTTGGCGAGATCCACCTCCGTCATCCTTCAACGTTCAGATCCATACAGGAGCGTAAACAGAACGCAGCTCTGGTACAGTCTCAGCTCTAGTACAGTCTCAGCTTGGTGTTGGTACTGTACTGTATGGATATCCAGATGTTGTTCATCTCTTTGAATACGCTCCTGGCCTGGCTCAGTCTCCTGTGGATGTCCGCCTTTGTGCCGCCCTCGGGTTTGATGATGCTGCCTAAGTATGTGAATTTGTCTGCCTGGCGTAGATCTGCCCCATTCACTTTGACAGGAGCTGGGTTGTTGGCATTCAGTGTCATGGTCTCTGTTTTTTGGTGCTGATTCGGAGCCCCACCTGCTGCCCAAAGTCTGCTTGTCTTGTTCGGATGTGTTTGTGTGTGTGAGACAGTAGGTCATCGGCAAAGTCAAGGTCATCTAGAGTTGAGAAGAGACTCCATCGTATCCCTCTAGAGGTGTCCTCTGTCGTCCTCCTCATCACCTAATCAATGGCCAAGTTGAAGAGAACTGTTGACATCACGCATCCTTGCCTTACAGCCGTCTTGACTTCGAAGAAGGTGTCGCTATGGCCTACAGACCATCTGAAGTTGTCGTAGGAGCTTTTGATCAGGTGCACCAGTTTGGATAGGATGCCATAGTGTCGAAGGATCTTCCAAAGGCTTTCTCTGTGAATGCTATCAAGCGCCTTTCAAAGTCAAGTCTACATTTTATAACGTAAATTGACATTTTTTGCTCAGCGCTATGAAATAAATGTGGAAAATCAAAATTTATTTTAACGGTTACATAACTAGTGCACAATGACGTTTAGATCAGTATAGAGGTGTTGCTTTATATGAATACAAGTCATTTCCTACCATAGACGAAATTCTAATTGATCATGATTTTTATCCAGGAATGAGGAATTTTGGCTGCTTTGTTCTTAGCAACCCACGAAATATGTACTGCCATTGTTGTGTTTTGCTCTCTAAGAGATTATCGTGCTCTCGGTTACGCATAGTGTTGTATGTAATACATTCAAAACCAGTGGTATTGTATTACACTGTAAGTACCTACTTACAGTATTATACTTTAAATGACTGATGTTATGTCTTCTTTATTGGTTACTTTTGAATATTTTGATGTTATTGTGCTGTTTTGTTCGATACGTTACATGCACAAACAAATCATCCGTGTTTTTCGTTTTTCAGTAAAGGATGCTACTTCGCACATTGTCAGTTGTTCGTCAATAATTAAATTAAAATGTCGTATTCGTTCCTAAGCTAACATTAGCCAAAGCCAAACTGCTAGCTCTGCTGATAATATGGAGCTGAAATCGACGCTTGTATGAAATTTGGAGGTAGTATCATTTATAAAGCGGCTGCTTTCAATTCCCTCTTTGATAATTGAATAAAGTTCATTCACTCACACACTAGGTACTGCTCCTTTCTCAGGTGTTAATTTGCAATCTAATGCTTGACAGTTTTCTTTCTCTTTATCAGAGCCTTTGCTGTCGTTGCTTCGGCACTTGGTATTCCATCTCTGCTCCCCTTCTTGAAAGCTGTTTGTAAAAGCAAAAAATCATGGCAGGCACGGCATACTGGTATTAAAATTGTGCAGCAAATTGCTATTCTTATGGGATGTGCCATTTTACCCCATTTGCGAAACTTGGTTGAGATCATCGAACATGGTAAGCTATTTTCGTTTATCGGAATTTTCAAGTGTAGGTAGCAACACAGTGCTATAATTTTTAACTATTTTTATTTTGATATGAAGTTTATGACCAGAATCACTTAACTATCACTTTAGATAGTTCTTTTTCGAGGTACCTGGAAAGATGCGATTGGGCTCACTGCCTATTAGAGTGACATAATCCTGTTCTCCCAGGCGAAATTTGTTAATCTTGTAATCCTATTCCAGCACATCATGTTAATCGTAAACGCCTTTGGAAGAAATTGTCATTGTATAGTGTTTGCCGTCTTAAGTCGAGTTGCTGTTTGATATCGTGACCATCAGACAGCATCATAGCTGAAGTTCCTTTATTTCGATGGGTGCCACGTCAGAATCCCCGCTATACACAAATGTAAGAAATCACCAGGCCTTAAGGAGCTTCAAAATAAAGAACTAGGATCAGCTCAAAGTATGGCATTTACTTGAGAAACAAGAACGCGCAACATTGAAGGATTGAATTTGGAGGCATTGCTCACAATTTTAAGTGAAATTGGCACACATTCTTAGTTGAGAATTACTAGTTGAAAGTCTGGTAAGTATTGTTTTTCAAACTGAACAAGAATCTTTGATATTTTCTGCATCCTGTCGTGTTAGTGTATATAGTTCAATGATTAAGCTTCCTGAAATGCATGAGACTTGGTAAGAATATATTAGACCCGTGCTTGATGCATTAGACCTGTGCAACATGCGTTAGACCCATGCAAAACCTCTATCATGTTTGTGCTTCATGTGAACACTTGTCTTTCGAGAACGTCTATAGTGACGATAAGGACTACAACAACGTAAGTATGTAACACTATCTTGCTATTTGGAAGGTAGCGTGTCATTGGTTGACATTACCTGTCTTGCAAAATTTCTAACGTTCTCCTTTATCTCTCTGTACCATTATCAAGGTTTGGTTGATGAACAACAGAAGGTACGTACCATCACAGCTCTCGCTATTGCTGCCTTGGCTGAAGCAGCAACACCTTATGGTATTGAGTCCTTTGACAGTGTCCTTAAACCTCTTTGGAAGGGTATCAGGCAGCATCGAGGTAAAGGCTTAGCAGCATTTTTGAAAGCAATTGGATACCTGATCCCGCTTATGGATGCAGAATATGCCTATCATTATACCCGTGAGGTCATGCTTATCTTGATTCGAGAGTTTCAGAGTCCTGACGAAGAAATGAAGAAAATCGTTTTGAAGGTAATAAGATCTTTGCATAGTTGCTTTCTCCTGCGAGTTTATTGTGTCTTCTGACACGACCGATTAAGAATTGTTTTCATTTTTCAAGTTTACGAGCCTCTGATTCCTGTTAGATAAATTGTCGAGAGCAGTGTAGACAAGTTTTCGTGTGTATGGTATGTTGCTTCATATTTAGCAAAAGAAGGGTTTGAGAAGTAGTTGAGTGTAACAACGAATATAAGTATCAAGCTGTGGCGGCTGGTGCTGGGGGGCACCATGGGCATTGCCCCACCATTCAAAACCAGAGAAGGTCCTCCAAATTGACAAT
>JANTCA010003529.1:0-10714 GCA_024741275.1 Chironex yamaguchii | reverse complement strand
ACATACATACATACATACATACATACATACATACATACATACATACATACATACATACATACATACATACATACTATTTTCAAAGAATGAAGGCAGCACTTACTGTTAACATTCCAAATAAGACAGAAAAGACACCAAGACAAACTGCCTCATTGCTGTCAAGATAGTTTAACATTCTAAAAAAGAGACATACAAAAAACAGAGTGGAGTACAAAAATGCTTGGAAGATGGAAGATGAAAAAAACAAAAGTATGGGCCCTAGGGGAATGCAGAAAAAGTTACGAGAAGGGTGCCAGGAGAAGCAGGAGTGGGAGGGCAAGGGAGAAGAAAGGGAGAGAAAGAACAGCAAGGAAGAGAAGACAGACCAGACAAAGAGAAAGAGATCTATAATGCAGAAAAAGCAAGGAAGTTAATGACAGTTGTGATGATGGAAAGCAATTCATATATAATTTGAGTAACAGCTTTTTATATCAAATAACAACAATTTGGAAGATATATACCTTATAGATACTTAGAACCTAATAACACCTGAATGAAAGGCTTTTTATTCTGAATACTACAAGATTTAAAAAACATACCGGAATAATCTTCCAATAATATGCTTTGAGACAAAGAAACACAGTGCTATAAGGCCAGCAACAGCAAAGAGGAACTCAAAAATCATCCACATCACGATAACAATACTGCCAGACATCTCTGTGATATAAAACAACAAAAAGTACCGATGTACTAATATTTATAAAACCTCATAAGAAGGCAGGCACAAGAAAGAGAGCAACATGAATTATGAAGAAGAGTCACATTATACAATTAAAATCTGGTACATCTAGATCCACCTTGGTATTACGGATCTACTCTAAAACAACAAAACATAGCATGCAATTTTGGATTACCACATCATTGATTTATTAGTATGTAATCAAAATGATGTACTACAAGAAGAATTACTAAGTTCGATAGATGACATACACAATAAACAAAAGTTCAAACAAAAATCAACAGCCAACCATCAACCAAAAACTGATGAACAAATTACTAAGCTGTGGATTTCTTTCATTTGATACACAGAATAGGCAATTACAGAATTTTCCCATGATCATCATAATTGCACCGGAATTAAAATATATAGTGTATATGAACCATGAAATGAATGTTTTATTCTACTAACATACCATGATGATGGGAATGGCCACCATGCACAAACTGATGCATGATCCCTTGATTTGGTACTTTAAATAGTCCATCTTGTAAAACATCAAAATGACCTGCTAACAATGGTAAAACACCCATAAAAATGCCAAGAATAATGTCCTGTGTGACAAGCATCCCAACCAGCAACAAAGAATAATCATCACCATTTAAAATACCATTGGCATGCTCTAAAAAGGAAACAAAAATGACAGCTGAATACAAAATAATGTAAATTGTAATCAGTGAGAGCAATAAGAATAACATCTTTTGGTGAAACTTATGATGGGATTGATATTGAGATGCATTGTACATTGTACATGTTATCATGACACAGGTCACTTCAAACAGCTATTTTGTTTCTCTTCTTCACCATACCAAAACATAAATCTTCATAGTTCATTTGATTTGGATGTGAATTGTAGTTTATGTCCTACAGGGTGTGTGGTTGAGTGTTGTGACATCCTACTTTAAATTTTCTCCATGACTGCATTTAGTTGATATTTGATTTCTTCATGAACTTTTCCATACCATTTCAACACTTGCTCCTTTTTGTGCCGATCATTTTACTTAAACTGTCCCTTTATGACTTTTACATGTCCAGAGAATGACAGTCTTCCTTACTGATGGTTCAGCCCTGTCATTGAGCAGTTTCAATTTTGTTTCAATAGTGTGGTTAACAACGTAATGATTATTAATAAAAAGGAACATGACAGAAATTTATGCCCAAAATGCTCATCAAATCCTGGTTACTATAATGACTTTTGCACAGGGTTGTTGCTAGTGGCATTAATATTCTTTTGTAGTGGAGTGATACTTTTGTGATGACTCTGTTTTAAGATCCTTCGGAACTTGGAAGCCATGAAAATTTATACAGTGCCTTTTAATACATAACTGTAATTTTTGTCCATGCATGTCACCTGCAAGTGTCAACCTCTACTTCGATTGTAATAATATTGCAAATAATATCTTCTGACTTCTTTCATGTTTTGTGAAGAATGTTGGACCGGAGAAAGTAAATGTTTACGTAAGTCAAGGAGACAATAACATGGTGAAACAGCAAGGTCTTTTACGATGCAATGGACTGCATTATTATTACACATATTTCAAGCTATGCAATAAGTATTATCCTACAAGGAAGGGTATACCTTTGCTTTGAGCTAAATCACCAGAAGGTAACAATTTAGCCATCACTGAAGTACTAGAAAACATCAAACAAGATGCCAGAAATATACTCTGTTGTGCTTTAAATCCAAAAATTGCACCCCAAAATATGCCAAGAATATTCAGCAGTAAAGTAATAATTAATGTTCCCAAGAGTGATACTCTCCAGACCTAAAACAAGGGATTTTGAGTATAATACAAAAAATTAGTTTAATCTGTTCCAATAAAGAGGTCTAAATATATATAGCTGAAAGAAAGCAAGGTAGAACTACAGTGAAGATGTATATCAATTTTGGAACTGTCTTGATAATAAATATTGACTTCATGATATACAAGGCATATGATAAAAGGAAAATAACAGGTTTTGACTAGTATTCTGACAATGCAGAATTAAGAAAATACAATATGAATCAACCATTTTTAATGCCACTCTCATGTCTTTACAATACTGAGTGAAAAATGCTCCTATACACAATCAACCCAGATGACAAACAATAGTAACTTTATTTCTGTCTTCCTTTCATCAAACCTTAATCTTGACCTCGTATAAAAGGCAACTAAATTGGCACGCTGTAGTTACACAAACAGATAACTTGTAAGTATAATCACAGAGGGACAGATGCACAATCAAGCTTGTGGCTAAACTCCACTACAAACCCATGAATCTTTCAACCGAAGCTATTTTAATAAATTTGTGTAATTTAGTGGTACAATGCGCTGAAGTGTAGTGTAAGACATTGGTCTGCAACATTCGATACTTTGCAAAATCCAGTGTCAGGTCAGCAACATATTAGGGACTACATGGTGTCTACCTTCATCATCTTCCTGAACTTCTGCATTTAGGTAAAGTATTTTGTTTAATAACATTAAGCTTCAAAGAAGGGCACCATATCTATAGACGGAACAATTTGGTTAAGAGGTCAAGTCACCCACAAATCTATATTCAATTCTTTATTAGGCTTTTGTGGGAAAGATGTCCGCATGCACACATATATGTTCTGGCACATGCCTGTGAATTACCACAGTGTGTGGAATATTGTATGCTCTGATTAACTTAAAAGGGAGGTTGTTGCTATGTGCCACCACATGCCTGTTTGCCGTAAGGTATGCAATAGTTAGCACTCCTACCATAATCATCCCATGAGAGTCTATTTATGCTTGTGTAGAATTACAAGTAATCTTGATACCATTTGACAATTTTTGTAATATCATTCATATTTTTAACATATTTGAATATTGTCTTCCTGATCTTCAATTAGTTTATAGTCAACAATGAAAAATCTGCAAACAAGGAATGAATTGACATTAAGCAATGTTTTAACTAATTAGGTAAAGCAAATCAAAATTTGAGAAAGTCTTAAGTAATAGTGCTTTATAGCTATAATGACAGCCACAAAAGCAGAGCATAATGCAAATTAAGTCACAGGGTTTGCATTTTGCAATTTCACAGTCAGTGGTGTCACAGTCATTCTTTACATCACTAATTCCAATTTTGATGCATAAATTTTTAAACCATCTAATGTGAACAAATACATTTTTCACCAAAGAGTATGAATGAAACTTATCTGAACACAAAATAAAACCTAACACAAAATCCTTATCAACCAAGATTTTTCATCATATTCAAATGCAACTACTTCAACTTAACATAAGTTGTTTTTATAAAAGTTATTCAAATAATATAAACTGGCTAAGTAACCTTATCAGGGTTTTATTATTTAAACAATAAAATTTTGCCAATCCAATCAAATACAACTACAACTATGGTTAAAAACACAAAATTTCAAATCAAATAAATCCCATGCACCCATATCAATAATTCAGCACATTTAGATTATCATCACACTAACCTTCTTCACTTTATCAGGCGAAAAGTCAAGGCCAAGGGTAAATAATATAAAGAATACACCAAATTCACCCAGTGTTTCAATCTGAACAATGCACTAGTAAAACAGAAGTAGAAGATTGACAACATTACAATCAAACATTTACAAGCAATTAAAAGGAACTCGACACATTATAAACAAAAACCAAGCAACAATTTCCACAGCCTAGACACTACACAATCCTATCATTTCAGATGCTTCTTATTTGTGATTTGATAACCAATGTGCCCAGCAACTACTTGGCAGAATTTGACATGCAAATTAATTACCACTGTAAGTGCTGCAAATTGGTGTAGCCATTGTCTAATTCAATTTAGCAATGTGTTTAGCAAGAGCAACACCAACCATTTGTGGAAGAATTTTGAGTGTGTTTCAAGGAACAAAAGTGTTCAATAGTTTTGCCTCCATATGAAAGATTGTGTTTGATGTTCTACAACACAGCAGCCAAAATCCTCAGGAATATTGCATTAAGTCACTGTCATCAACATTATCATCATCACCAGTATCATTAACATCACATACATTAACATTTGTAAACCATTGTGCTATGCAAAGATATTTTTAACATGCTGATCATGCCATGAAGTGCTGGTTCATCATGTATCTATACAATGGTACATCTAGCAATGTAGTGCAATCAACACAATAGTGCATTCAATCTTTTGGCCATTGTTCTACAATAAAGCAAACTTTGATGGAACTGTTCTTATCAATTATCACTAAAAGCACTCGCATTCACTTAAGCAGTGATCACATTTAGTAATATATTTTCAAATTTATTTAACAATGAAATAATGCTTCTACACAACAAGATGAAAATAAAGAACTGTTTTTCTGACTTCATATGTTACAGTCAAATTATGCTTACTTGAGACAAATATAATGATCTACATACACTTAACATGTACATGATACCAGTTCAACAAATAAAACATATGCAAAAACAGATAATTAAGCACAATTAGTAAACTTCATTGTTTGCAGTGATGTATAGTTTATTGTGTCATTGATCCACCCTCAAATTCTGCCTAAGTAGAATAGAATGTTGCTTTTGAAGAAGGTAGTTATTTGTCCTTAGTTTTGCTGACATACTAAAGCTATTAACCTTAAAGAACGTCAAGACAAAAAAACCCTGAGGAATCTGACAGTACTAAATATTTGAAAAGTCACATGAAGGCATGCTTGTAGATTACAACCAAGTGTGAAAGAGGTAGATATTACAGGTGTAAAAAAATCACCCAAGGATTGCATGTACTCTGTTTCATGGAATAAAACTGGTCTGTTTGTCATACTTGTACTCAATGTAAAGAGCTATATGGTGCATAGAAAGTAAAAATTGGGGATGTAACCAGAAAAATAAGTGACAAAACCATGTTACAAAAACTGTTTTCTAAATTTATGCTAGATATCAATTCATTGTTTTTAAATTTATGTAACGAAACTGACATTTTCAAATACATTAATACAGTATTCTGCTCTATACATAAAAGTGGATGGTGATACGTAAGTTGAAGTTGGGAGAAGATAAATCTATTACACTTTCATCCTTACAAGGGTGTTTCATTAAAAGCTCACTCTTCGGGCGATTTTTCTGTATTTTTTGCAAGATTCTATAAGAATTTTAAGATAATGTTGACAAGTAAAGAAACTGAATTATTAAAATGTTCTCTGCAGAATGCAACCCACAATTATCACCATGTTTACAGTTATCATTTATTTTAATTTTCATTTGTCACCTGTTATCTTTTCCTATCAAGTGTGTTTATTTTTTCACTTACCTTAAGTATATTCAGACCAGCTGGGCCAAGTATGATACCAGTGGCGATCATTGCAAACATGCTGGGTAATTTACACCAAGTGCACAATCCTCCAAAGCCAAGTGAAAAAAAGAAAATACAAATAATGTCAGTAATAAGTGCATGATCAACATGTGTTACAGTTCCATCTTTTGGTTTTGACAACACAAACTGATTATTATGAGAATCCACAAGTGTAATGACGCCTTCTTCATCATCCCTATTTGCTGAAGAATCATGCCTTTCATTATCATTAATTCTGATAACAGTTTCTATCCTGTGTCTTCCATGACTTGAACCTATGTTTCTCTCAAAGGACCCATCTTCCAAACTTGACTCTAATTTGTCAGCTGCCATTGATATGTCATTAAACAGGTTTCCAATAAACGCCCGTATAGGAGTATTAGATTGGGCCTGGTCACCCTTAGCTTTGACATCTGCAAGTTCATCTTTTTCCACCCCTAGAATCTCTTTATACTCTTTTTCTTCCTCCAGAGTCGCTCTTTTTAACTCTTCCAATCGTTCCTGACTCGTCTCTTTCAGCTTTCGCAATGACTTGTAGTCGCCTTTTAATAACCTCTTTAATCCTGTCAAGGATTCATAAAATAAAGTTTCCGTGTCATTTATCTCTCTCAGAAAAATATTAATTGCTCTCAATTGACGCTCTTTGGTATTTCGCGCCAATTTCTTGTCATCTTTCACCTGGTTTATTGAAGACCTCAACTTTCCCTCTAACTGCTGTTTTAGCAAAAAGAGTTGTTTAATATTTTGAGTTACACATGGATCGTTGGCATTAATATTTTGTGTTTTAACCTCTTCGTTCTTCTGGCTACTTTCTGCATTTATTCCAACCAAAGTTGCGGTGAAAATTAGTAGTAAATCCAGCATAGCTAACAAGCCTATTACCATGACCTTAAATTGGTTCATTGACTTATTGATCAACCTGTTGCATAAATGTTGCTGCTCAGCTCAAAATAATTAACGTTGATTAATACTTTAAGAGTGATGCCTCTAAAACTTAGTACTAGTACACTTGCTAGTTCGATCCCTGTCTCTGTGCTAGCGCTTGAGCAGATTCGTAATCCTCTAAACCAGAGACGTGTCATCCTCCCTTTGTTGCATTTCTCAGGCGTCTCATCGCATTCGCCATGGTTGCGTGTTTTCCAATGACAAACATTTGCTTCCTCCCAGACCTCTTTTAAATTTTCCCGCCACCAATAAGGTCCTTCAAAAATCAAAACAAACACACAGAGTCAGGTGCCATCAACGAACCCAAAGCAAAGACTAATTAGAAAGAAATGTAAACCAGAAAATGCTTCTTTGCTATGGAGACAATCGCCAAACAGACGCCAGTGAAGAGAACACATCAAATACAAGCATTTACCATGTTAGTATGTTCTTTTTATTCGCCGCCCGTTGGGCAATGTCATTCATCAAGGATTTTAAGCTACGAATTATTAGGAAGGGGGCGTAGCCAGAAGTGAAACAACCACAGATAGAAAACTCCAAAGGATTCTTTGGACCTCCCCCAGAATACTTCAAAAATCATGTTTAGGGACCGTCGTCCTAATTTTTCCTAATTTATTCTTTGAGTAAAGCAACGGTTTTGTTTGTAACTGCATCATGAAAAGCTGGTCCACAGTAGGTTTTGTATTGGATGTTTGACCGATCCTTTTGTGAAACAGAATTTGAAAATCGCCTTGCAGATCTGCGACATTGCGCTAACCATACTTTTCTACTTTGACACTTTTCAGATTATGAATCGCGAAAAAGAAAAGTATATGGCAACCTCTTTATAAGAAACATGAATCGAAACTAGACAATCATCAACGATAAAAAATCTGGTTTTCTTGATTTATTGAAGACGGACTCCGACAAAATAACTAATAATTAGCTATACCAACTATTGGAAATTTTCGTCCCTATCCATTTGATGCATTCTCAGTTTTCTAGTGAATGTTGGCTTATGGCGCAATCACTCGTTTAGCAGACATTTTATCACTGCATGCACAAGATGGCTGTTCTCTAGGAGGAATTGATGCTTGACGAACACCGGCTGAAACGTGTCGTTTACTCTTTCAAAAATCACCTACACACCGAGCTTCACATGAGCATAGAAATTCATATTCTGATAAGATTTCGTGTAAAAATCTGAGTGGTAGGAACGCAATCCTTATGAATGGATGGCAAGATCTTACACAATTCTGGGATTGCTGCAGAGAAACATTTGTTGCATCTTAAAATTTTTTACGGGATTACCAACAAAGCTGGAAAGTTAATGGAAATTAATTACTTGTTTTTTGGGTTTGTCAATTTCAAACAGAAAAAGTAAAGGGTTAAATAGTGCCTGATTAGGATGCTATTTCCTGACTGGAAAATCAGTCTTTAGGGGCCCAAAATCAACATCGAATTTTTTTAAAAAACCAACTTTGAACAGAAACTTTTTCTAGTTTTTCGGTCAAAAATGTTTTGGAGAGTTTTTGCAGGATGCAAAAGTTTAGGATAAATGTATATGCAATCTTAATTATTCATTTTTCGCTATGGAAAGGTTAATAGTAACAAGCCTATCAACGTTGAAAAACGATGATCACGACGAACATTTCAGAACTACAAAAGGACAAGTTCTTTGTCGATAATTCCATGCTTTTATAAGTACAAATGTAATTCACAGACTAATCTAATAAGATATTACATGGATTTTGTGAATCTTCCAACAAAATTCTTTTAGACACAAAGCCTAATCCATTAAGATATTACACGGATTTTTATGACTGGTGTACTTATTCTAATGTCACTGGATTTTATTTTGTTTTGCTAGTTTAGGGGTTTTGTCTTAAATTTTACTTGGTATGTTTACATTACCATTGTCCTTGCATATTTTTCATAGCATTTCACAAAAAGCCTTTCCTTCCCAATGAAAAAAACTTTTGTTAACTTTTAATGCTTCAATAAACTTTCTCTCATACTTAGGATACTGAATTTCCTGTTCCATCAGCTGAACATGAGACAAACTCGTCTTGAAACGTCACTGTAGAATTATGTTAGAAGAGTTGCAGTATGGAAGAGTTTTGTTGGTTAAGTGTGGGGCGATCCTTAAGAATAAGAAGACTTTCATGTACTAATATGTCGAGTTCACTGGTGTTTTTATCAAGAATACAAAAATCTTGAAAATAGGTGGCATGAACAGTTTAATTAATATGGTCCCAGATGGATAAAGTACCCTATCCATGTTCTCGTAAACAACAATGTACCCATCGCCATACGAGACTTCCTGTACTTGCTCAAACCTTAAAGATTTTTTTCAGAAATAAATGTATATCGATAGCATTTACTCCTTATGATGATAAATTATTTTATCAAATCTGCAAAGCTATCGCTACTGAAGCACAACATAGGCAACAGTGATTAAAGATCTCATGTACTGTGACCAAATGAGCAACCTTTCATGAAGGTTCTTCAATAGTCCTTTAATTATCTGTATCTAAAATGTTCCAACATAAAAATTTCAAACATCACTAGGTTTAAGACAATTACACTTTCGAGCAAAATCATTAGAAACCTTTTTGTTTTAACGTATTTCTAAGTCATAGGTACCCAAATTTGTCCCTATTTATGTGGCGTAGTATGTTTATAATAAGCCTTTGAGACTGGAATGTTCAATTGTGTAGTCTTATGCATTAAAATGTTTTGTATCTACAGATGGGTCTTTGGCGCACCAGGTCCTGATGTCATCTACCGAAATTGAATCCACAGTATCTTAAACAAACCTCATAACCATGAGTACTTCTAAAAGTTCCTTGGACATTGTCAATTGCAGACAAGTATTTATCAGCTTCGTTTTGCTGAAAGACCTCTCGTAGCTGACGCATATGAAAGAGAGACTCTGCAAAAATCATACGTAGGAAACTGATTTGTGTATGCTGCTTAATTAAAGTGAGTATCTGTACAAGACTCTGTAGCAGCATTTTAGACATTTTCTATGTGATCCAATGCCAGTACTTCAATTGGGTTGACTCTGGATGTCTATATCTTCCTCACTCTCACCTTCATCCTTTCCAACTTCGGTCAGGCTTTACAAATCAGTAGATTTTTGAGAGAGCTCTTCTTAGAGGGTTTGTACAAAAAGGGATAACCATGTGCAAACGCCATCAACTCTGATCACCAATGAATTGGATTAAGGCCAGTCAGCTTTTTGACGTGTAGTGCTGTGGCATCTAGGTAGTGTTGTGGTATCCCAATCTTTTTCAAAAAATCTCACTGTGTGGAATCTTTCCCAAACGGTTGACTGTGCTCATTTCCACAGCTGATAACATCCTACAAACAGGCGAAACATCTTGTTGATCTATGCGGCTCTTAATAGCATTCGTCCGCAGCGCCTGATCTTGGGCTGCCATCTGTCTCCTTCTTCAGCGAACCTTTCCTCAGCCATTCCCATGAATTATTATTATTGTCATTGCTATTGTTATTATTATTATCATTATTATTGTTGTTATTGCTATTGTTATTGTTAGTGTTATTATTATTTTCTTTTCAACACTGTGTCTAGCTGTTCTTATTGCCGTTTTCTGTACTGGTAGGCGGGTAATTATTATTATTATTATTATTGTACGACCTACTACATTTTCTGCATGCGCAACAAACTTTGGACTAATCCGGACCTTCTATTTTACTAATTGTGTG
>JANTCA010003528.1:0-10715 GCA_024741275.1 Chironex yamaguchii | reverse complement strand
TATCTATCTATCTATCTATCTATCTATCTATCTATCTATCTATCTATCTATCTATCTATCTATCTATCTATGAGATGATATGATATGAGATTCTGCTCTCTTTCAAGTCAGGAGTGTTGACTGTATTGAGTTTGTTGTTTGCTGTGATATGGCTTGTCAATGAACCTTTTCTGTAACTGTAATGGCTAATGCATTGAGAGGTCAGTTTCATCCAGCCATTTCATGTAGTGTAATATTCTATAATGCTTAACTGTGACAACAGGCCTTGAAAGTGACAATTACATTGTATTGATTTACAAACATTTAGTACCACGGGCCTAATCTAGAAGAAATAAAAAAAGAAAATTTTTATTTTTACTACCCACTTGAAAGACTGGAACAGGTTTTTTTGTGAATTTTGATCTACAAGGCCGAAGTCTTGTAACAAAATGACATGTTAGGTAGATAAGCAGATGTTGCCGTGATATCAGCTTGTCATATTGATTTTATATTTTATGCTTACCTCTTCCTTTGTTTAGACTGATCAAGGCATCAAGTGTATATATCAGGATAAGGCTGATGTCTTGGCTGGTAAAGATCCAGACTATGCCATCAGAGATTTGTACAACGCCATTGCTAATGGACATTATGTGAGTGAATTACAGAGTTCTTATCAGCACAAGACATGGTAGAATTGTTGTGTGATTTTTGTTTGAGACACTGGTATTAAATTTTACCTTGTCATTATTAGCACTGATGCTGCTCTAGTGTACATGTTTTATGGTAAATATGTGTTTGCCTGAGTGCTTTTTGTTGTTTGTGACATAGTTATGTTGGTCATAAAACTCACCCTCTTCATTGAAGTGTTGATAAATCTTGATTCCCCTAAACAAAGTAGCTCCCAGTAGTCTTTCTTTCATTCTTTATCTGACTTTTTATTTTCATCATACACTTTTATATGCTAATCTGTTTTCTAAGTGCATAGATCTGTTGCATATCACATAAAATTAGTGCCTTATCTGAGTATCGCTGATTTACATTGCTTAGGATTGTACTCACACATCCTTTTGTCTCGTTTTCTCTTCCTTTCATCCACTGCTCCACAATTTCTGTTTTAGTGCAGCTAAGGTCCGCTTTGTCTGGCACTGGTGCAAGTTATTGCATCTCTTTATTTACGTGTTTTATCTTTACGTTATATTTGCATTATCCAGCCCTCGTGGTCACTGAAGATTCAAGTGATGCCTTTTGAAGATGCAGAAAAAGTCCAATATGACCCATTTGACCTCACAAAGGTACTTATTTAATCATATGTATATATAAATACACACACACAGATTAACTTGTACACTATACCCTGAAAGGGAACAAGTTACAATGACCCTTTCATCCTGACTGATGGTACATGACAACAATCTCCTTTACTGTAAAATTATTATTGCCATGTAGCAATGTTCGGAAGATACCTTCATATGATTGCACCATTTAATGTGATTGAGGAAACTGACATACACCACTTTGTGACACCTGATCAGAACCACCCTTATAGATTGTTGTGACGGTGCAAACAGAGCACAGTTTCTTGACACTTCTCTGTAATATTTGCTACTGAAGCTAATGAGTAATGGTGTGACTCTGTTCCATTACTTCTATTAAAGAACGACACTTCTAGATGAAACAGTCAATCCTTATCAAATCTCGATAAAATGATTTGAAGGCTAAAGTTGGCACATTTGGTAATCTGAGTGACCTATATATTTTAGGTGTTTGTATAATTTGAAATGACTTCGCTTCCCATTTTCATCAACGTAAGTGTATCAAAATAGCCCAACTTGAAAAATTCAAAATACTGTGTGGGTTTTCAGCAGCATTACAAATTTTCAGTCTTACAGATTAGAAAACAAACAATCTTTACCTTGTGTGAGACTTGATAATGCTTATGGTCTTTATTGTGTGGTTTTTGTTAGATCTGGCCTCACAAAGATTACCCATTAATTGATGTTGGCAAGATGGTCTTGGATAGGAATCCAGAAAATTATTTTGCAGAGGTTGAGCAGATTGCATTCAGTCCTGCCCATATGATTGCTGGAGTAGAACCATCCCCAGACAGAATGTTACTGGTAAGGTGTGAACTATACTCAATATGCCCACATTTACACACTTTAGGCCTTTATATGCAATATATGCATGTGTATTTCTGTGTCTTTGAATTCTTCTTGCATATTTACTATTTATTATTACATCATTACATGTTACTATTTGCTTCACAGATGATCCTTAAGTAATGTACCTAAAACAGTGTTTTTGTACATATTACTCGTGGTGTTTCACCTTTCATAAAAATTGTGAAAGCAACGAAAAGTAAATACATGTAGCAATTAATGGTATCTGGTATCCAAGCTAAAAGCATATTGGAAGTGAAAAAATATTGTGCTGTTCTCGTTAGCAGTTTTCAGCATTACCTTCCTAGTTTACAGGGTGTTAGTCATCATCCATCATTTGTGTCATGAGACATTCTTGTTTCCTTTTAGGGTCGTCTGTTTTCATATGGGGACACCCATGTTCATCGTCTTGGTACTAACTACCTTCAACTTCCAGTGAATGCTACCAAGGGATGTAAGGTTAGGAACTACCAGAGGGATGGGCCCCAAGCCATTGAGAATCAAGGTATAGCATACAAATACAAGGGGGAATTTTTGTGGTTCCCTCTTTGCAGATTGCACTGGTAAAATAAGTAATCACATTTTGTTGAAAGAAAATTTTTGTCTGATTTTATTGGACTGCCAGCTGATACTATTTTTTCATGTGAAACAATTGCATTTTCATTTTTTAAATCTGTGTCATAGTTTCCACATGTTCATTTAGAGGGTATTTTAAAATACAGGCATTTCTTTTTTGCAGCTGTTAATCATTTTTTAGAATAAAGCAAACTTTATTGCACTCTAAAATGGAGGTAACTTGTGATCTGTCCAGTAAAAGAAGCATGATGTAATTTTCCTATAGTAATATTGCATACAACATATTAGTGTGAATTATCTGACAAGGTACAAGTTTATCATATTTTGACTTATTAATAGAAACTAGATAAGGTTGGCACCTTACCAATTCTAAAGAGGTCATTATTAGGATTAAATCTCTGACAATTGAATCTGGGTATCCAGGTGACATGTAAAGCCAGGTATCTAGGTGAAATAGAAATTCTTCTATCTAGGGTAGGATATGAATCCAGTTACCTACGTGAGAGATAAATCCAGGTTTCTAGGTAGATAGGTAGGTATAAATCCAGGTTTCTAGGTGAGATATAAATAAAATAAATGGAAATAAATAAATATAAATTCAGATATCTAGGTCAGTTGTCCCAAACCTTTTGTGTGCAAAGGACCAGTTTTAAAGTTTAAGAACTTTCTGAGGACTAGTGTATGGGTAAGTGGCAGATTTACAGATTTACATATGGTCTCTAAGTTGTTATGTTTGAACTAGTTTACGTTCTTACAACAGCTAGATTTCAAACAGAAATGGAAATGAGACCAAAAGTAAGTGAAAAAATGCTGTCATCCAATAGCCTCGGTAGGAATTTCTCTACAGCCCGGTACTGATCCGTGGTCGAGTGGTTGGGGACCCCTGATCTAGGTGACATAAATCCAGTTATCAGTGTGACATATACTTCCAGGTATCTAGGTGAGATATACTTCCAGGTATCTAGTTGAGAGGTAAATCCAGGTATGTAGTTAAGATATAAATCTAGGTATCTAGGTAGGATATAAATTCCGGTATCTAGGTGTGATATATATATTCAGGTATTTAGGTGAGATACAAATCCCAGTACTTAGGTGAGCTATAAATCCAGATATTTTGGTGATATAGGCCTATATGTCCTAGTATCTAGGTGAGGTGTAGATCCAGATATTTTGGTGATATAGGCCTATATTTCCTCGTATCTAGGTGAGATGTAGATCCATATAATCTACGTGATAGATAAGTCCAGGTATCAATATAGGATGTAAATCAAGGTATCTGAGATATAAATCCAGGTATCTAGGTAGGAAATAAGTCCAGGTATTTTATAAATCCAGGTATATAGGTGACTTAACAAATCCAGGTATTTAGACCCAGTATCAAAAGTAACACCCTAAAGGCTATATATTACAAATGGATATTGTCTTGTTGGTGGTCGTGTCGCACCAAGTAAAATAATTGTGCACCCAGCCATTTGTGTTGAACAGTACAAAATAATAAGCTCATAAAAAGTGGAGCAAATGTTTATTCCTAAATGCCAAGTGCATTGTCGATACTTGATAGTGCCATGTTTATTGCTGCCTTGATTTGCTAAATGTCATCTCAGCAGACACATACATTTATACTGCCAAATTTACTGCCATTTACTGCCACAGCAGTCACAATTCTAGCATAAAAACCTCCTAATGAGTGGAGCTAATTACAAAAAATGCAGTTGATCTAATTGATTGATGTAGGTTTTGCATCTTGCATGTGCACTACGAGCATAAGATAAAAGCAATTTAGTTTTTCACAGGGAGGACATTTTTTAAAACAGATTTGTTCAATGAAGTTTGATCCTGTTAAGTCCATACTCTTGTTTTGCTACTGTAGGTGCTGCACCAAACTACTTCCCAAATAGTTTTAGCGGTCCTGTAGGTAACGGCAAGCTGGAATTGTCAAAATTCAAGGTACAAGGAGCATAATTAAATACCTGTAAATTTCTATGTAGTAACATTTGATTGCGTTTTCAAAGTTGTTGCTTGACCTGTCTCTAGCTTTTTTCATTTTTTTGTATTGTGTCATGTCCTACTTCACCTTTGCTTTCTATAACTAATATGCCAGATGTAATTTGTATGGTATATTTGGTGGACAAGAAATGACCAAACGTAAGTGTTTCAGCCTGCACGTATATCTTCAAAATTTGCAACATTGATAAGGACACTCCAAATGTATAAGGACGAGAATTTTTGGATAATTTGCACAGCTAGATCGTCCTAGAGACTCTCTACATCAAATCATGAAAACCAGTACTCTATAGGCAGAATTTCACTTGGACTCTTCCAATAACGCTTTGTTTCTTCATTTTCCCTTTGTCTTTTCCTCTTCTTGTTTAGATTGGCAAGTTTCAATACTTGTTTCTTGTAAACAGGTTGCCATATATCTATACTTTGCTTTCTGATGATTTATACTCTAAAGAGTGCTAGATGAAAAATGCTTTTTAGCATGTTTTTAGTGCAATGTCTCCAATTTTCGAGGTGACTTTCAAATTTTGTACCTCCAAAAGGTTGGTCAACTACTGTTTTTCTTTGACATTGCTATATTTCAGTTAATTGCCTTATTAGTACATTCTGATTTAATGGAGCCATTAAGTTCAATATAAGTCAAAGTAAATAAATTACTCCCACCTGTTATTTTTCTTTGGAAATTTCAGCCGTAAAGCTGCCATTATTTAGCTTTTCTTAATGTTGACCCATTTAGGTGACTGGTGATGTTGTACGCCGTGATTCAGCCGATGATGATAATTACACACAGGTAAGTTGTGCCCCTAGTAGTCATCTTCTGGAAGAAAAATAGATTTCACAAGTAATGTGCAACAAGATTTACATATAACTCTTGAAATATAGTAAACTTGTAATTAACCACACCCTCAAAGAGGTTTCTTAGATGCATCTGCTATTATTAGTTGTGCGGGCCTGCAGCGTGTTAAGAGTGGTTGCAACTGATTTTCTGTAACCTTTATTGCAGTCCTTTGTCAGAGTTTGTTGTAGGCTGTGTTGCAGATTTTGATAGTCATCTGAGAAATGGATTCCACTGCATTTTAATGCTAAAGCCTTGTTTGATGAACAATATGTCAATGAATTGTTTTTGGTCTCTAAAACAAGTTATAAACAATTTATTACATTCATATATAATAGCATGCATTGAGTTTGTTCAAGGTATATAATAGTTATAATTATGAAGTAAATGAGTAACAAGAAACACAAACAATTTATGTCACTGTCTGTCATTAAGGTAGAGTATGCATAAATCAGGTACATTAATTTTGCTTTAAATATATACATCAATATCTATTTGATTCATCTCAGCAAGACATGCAATTTAACAAGGGTTGGCCCAGCAGTTATGTTAAGCCCAGAACATCTTGACTTGTGTAAACCATAAAACCAAACTTACCAAAGGTGACGAAGTTATTTTGTGTGTTGCCATGCTTGTATTTAGCACAAGACAAAGATTCGTGGAGAGGGATTGTGACAGGAGTTCTTACCACCTTTATTGTTGCCAATAGCCCGTGGTAATGATGATGATTCCAATCTTTTTTGGGTAAATGTGTTGTTGGCAGCCCATTAACATAATGTGTTTTGCAATACTTAATCACTAGCTCAACTGTGTGTCATTGTACTTTTTGTTAACATGTATTATTGGTTATTTAATAACTGTTATTTTGTTTTCAAAGGCTGGAAATTTCTACTGTAAAGTTCTAAATGAGGAAGAGAGGGACAGGTTAACATCAAACATTGCAGGCCATTTGGTGAATGCCATGAAAAGCATCCGTGTCAGGGCTGTAAGTAGCTTTTGAAAGCTGAATAAACTGTAACCACAGAAGCATATTATTTTGCGTATTTGTACATGTTTGTATAATATTTGGGATTATCAAAATGGTTAAGTAGTTAAAAAAGAAAGAGTTCTACCTCAGTAGAAAATACGTGTGTGTATAGGAGCACTGATAAAGCATTGGGGTCTCGGGCTCTCGGGGTCTTTCTTATCATAAGTTCAAAGTTAGTGATCTCTCCAGGATTAGTTTAACAGCATTGCTGATCATCCTAAAAGTATACTTGGATACAAAGTGTTGGAAATGTACTGGGAGTACTGTGTAGTATCAAATAAAACTAGGTATATAACTAGGTATCTGATGTAGATGTAAATGTTGCCTTGGTCATTTAGTCATGACTGCCAATGCATTGTAAATGGGCATTTAAATGTGCTTTTGTCTGACTACGTATCTAAAATGAGTTAAGAATGCAGTTAGAGCTGATTGTTAAAAGTGTGTTGTCCTTCACAATTTCTACTTTGTTTCCCTCACACATTGCAATTGTTATCCCCTGCATGCAGAGTTTTTGTTTTTGGCATTAATTTATAATCAGTATATACTGCATATTGTTAGAAGTAAAATAGGCCTTGTTATCAGTAGCAGACAGAGTTTCATGGCTTTAATTTTTAAGCCAGCTTGAAAATAATGTATATTTTGTAAATCTTTTGTCAATTCGTGTTATTGTACTTTGCAGTAGTGGTCTGTGAATTTCTAGCATGATCCTGGAAATTCATTTTTAATGTATTGTCTGATTATTACCATCAATTGTTGTGAATTGGCTCCTACTGTTTTCATTGTATAGGTTGAAATGTTTAGCAAAGTTGATCCTGATTATGGAAAACGTATTGAAACCAAGTTGAAGAAATTACTCGAGAAGTAAAAGACTGTGAGAAGTGGTACATGTCATGGACAACAGCAGTTGAATCCTCATTTTATGATTTTTATCATTTTTTGAATATATCCACCAGTGTAAACATACATATAGTCTGCAACAAAGAAGCATGGTTTTGTTTTCCAGTGTAATTACTGTTAGCTGTAGATCATGTAGTCTTATTTTGGTGGTTGTATTTCATAAATGTTACAGGGAAACATCTGGTACTAAAAATGTAGTCTTGTTCGTGTTCATCTGTTTCTTCTTGATTCATGCACTCAATTATTGATAATTCAGTTCATTAGTATGCATGCTGTTTTGATATTTGAAATTGAAAGTTCCCTAACATTTTTTCATCCTGTGGAAGTATAAGCTGTATACTCTAGAAGTCTACCTGAAGTATCCTACCATATACTTAGGTACACTTTATGCAACAAGTGATAGTGGGGAAAAATGGAGACAGGAGATAGGGAACCTAAGGTGGCTTGATAAGCAGACAGACTTGATTCACAGTAAGGTGGTGCCATGGGACTAGTATATGACTGATAGCATATAGAATGTAACTTTACTACCCTTTTAAAATTCACCAACAGACTTACCAACTAATTATTTGATTGGTTGATTGATTTGTTAATTAATTGATTTATTAATTCATTTGATTGATGTGTTAATTTATTTGATTGATGGACTGTCTTGATTGCTGGCTGGCTGGCTGGCTGACTCAAAACTTGTTACCTTAAGAGGTTTCTGGGGTAACCAAGTCACAAATGGTACATGGTTGGTCAAAGCACTTTATCTGCAGTTGTTCCTCTTGATGTGATGAAATCTTACAGTTTGGTAGTCTTAGAATACCACAGTGGCTGTTCTTGCTTAAGTTTAGAGAGGAATTTAGAATGTTACTATTAATCCCAAACTTGTCCATGTATTTAACATGAGCAACTGCACCACAATGCACCATATGATAATAGTGTCTGCAATGTGGTATAAGAAGGCGATGTCTGGAGATTTACAGTGAACATGGATGCTTTGTGGTTGGAAATAAACAGTGTGAGCAAAAAGGGAATCCCTGCCAAACTGAGGTATTATCTGGTGAAATGTTGTTGTTTTTCACATGATTTTTGTTTGAGGATTGTCTCGACATTTGTGCGATTCTTGGGACATGCAGATGTATAAGTGTAATTGTTACAATATGGGATCGGTCGTACTGGTTTCAATCTTGTTTTGTTGAAATAAGGAAAACACGCATATTTGAACAAAATATTAAATGTAAAACTTAATGTGTGTTAGAAGATGCGAGAACCAGATTCCTAGTTCAGTTAATTTAAAACGACAAGGTTGACATTAGGATGGTCTCGATGGATAATTGTTCTTCCTGGTATTTATTTTTTATCTATTTGCTCGCTTGTTTATATCTTTAGTTTATCCATTTGATTAAAGATGTCCGTCAATCACCTGACTAGTCTCCCGAAGAATACGGTGATCAATCAATACTTCTGATTTAAATGGTCTGGAAAGTTTGCAAGTGGATCTCTCTATCTACTAGAGTGATGATGAGTAAACAATTATCGCCTGTTCACTCTCTGGAGCGAAGTTAAAGGACCTTGCTCCCGGCATCGCGCTAATGGATACAACAAATTCTAAAGATAATTTCCGAGTACCAGGTACCTTGTACAATACTCCACAAGTCAAGTAAGAGTACAAAAGTAGTGAATGTTTGCCACACCCCAGTCATGTAACGTCGTCTAACTTACCTCAGTTGCTCGGTTGAGACGTTGCCACTGCCATCTTGTTAAATTGTTTTAAGGTCTGGTTCAAATTCGGCGGGAAAATTAAGTATAATAATTTATGCAACTATCAAAAGGTGAAGACTTGTGTAATGTTTAAACATGTCGGTGGGAACATTTTTGCTGATCTGTTACCTCCACCAGGTTGTGTCTGTCGGGGTCGGTCGGTCGGTCTGTGTCTGTCCGTCTGTTAGCAAGGCAACTCAAAAACTTACGGCTGTACTTAAACGAGATTTCCATCAAGTTTCAGACCTGGGATAAGGAAAATATGATTATTTTTTTTGATGATCCGAATGAAATCATGGATTGTGGATTTCTCTTTCTGAAATGAAGCCTCCGTAGTGCTATTAAGGGATAACTCAGTTACCATATTTGGTAGTGATATTTTGACAAAATTGACTAGTAAGGAAATCATCGTGGGGCAAACTCCTTCTGTGTAAATAATGCTGGGCCAACGTTAGTGCTTTCAGCATGCTTCTGGTTCAAAATAAAACAGTGCCCTACTCTTTCGAAGACTGTGTAAGTAGACCTAATACATTGCCCTCATTAATCAAATGGATGAACCGCTCTGCAATGTGACCTTTGAAGTCTTTCAAAGTTTGAGTTGTTCCAGAGTAATCGAGAAGTGTGGTTTGAGCTGAGAGTAGAGGAGTTTGCATTTTGAACTGTTTACTATTTTCCACTCCTGGGAAGGGTGGTGTGGTTAGTTGTGTATGACCTCGGTGAAGTAAACAAAGTTGGCATGGCATTTCTATTGTTGATTCTGTACGTAAAACCTATATTTATACACGCATATATACAATAAATATATATAATATACAATATAAAACAGAATCGGGCAATAGTTACGGGAATAATAACACTAAAATAATAAACTATCATACGCAAAAGCAACAAACTTATGCAATGTAAAGTAGATGAAAAAAGTGTCAGCGTTATTGCATAAAGAAAAAAGTACTCGTGTGTATTGCCAAGGGAAATAATTATAATAAGACAATAGAATAAAATAACAGAAGTAATCCTAACTAAATCCTCTCTACTGTTGAGTTCTCTGGGTCTGAAAGTATCTTACTGAAGCTGGCAGAACAGTTTCAGTAAGATACTAATCCACAATGACCCTTCGACAAAAATATTCAAAACATTTGCATGTGGCACTGTTATACTTCCATTACACTTTCTAGCAAATGCTTTGTAATTATCAAATCTAATCCTAAACCTTGCATTACTGCTACCTCGGTATCTTTTTTCACAAGCAGTATACTCTAGCATATCAACTAACTGAAGTATCACAATTTAGCCTTCAATTAAATCTGTATTGGCTGCTTGATTCATAACATTCAAAACTACTCTTTTCCTCTACAAACTTACAAATCTTAAATCTATTCTTGCCCCAATGAAGACTTACAACTTCTCTTGAACATTCTAATTTAGGTAACGGTGCTCTAACTAAACAATCCCGGATCGTCTGTATGAAACTAATGGTTCCTCTGCAAAGATA
>JANTCA010003527.1:0-10715 GCA_024741275.1 Chironex yamaguchii | reverse complement strand
GCAATTGAGCATAAGTGTTGCTGGTTGTAGTGAGTAATTTTTGATATATACGATCCACTATAGTTTTGTTATTCTAGGTTATGGCATATTCTTCTGGCCAACACGTACTTCTGCAATTCTCACCTTTCTGACCAGCAAAGGAAATTCGAATTAAACTTTTTTGGGTATCATCCTTGGTAGTACGATATTATGACGACTTTGATTTCAGACGTTTTAGAGGAGACTTTGTGATGTATGGTGGATAAACATTCCATGACATAAACTATTTGTTTTGGTTAATTTGTGTTTTTAGAGATGTTTTTATGGAACAATCTTAACTGCACAAAGGTATAATGCTTTAAACCAAGAGATTCAGTTTCGAGGGAATTTGGCTTGTCAAATGTCAATACTGTACAGTCTGAGTTTCTTAAGTAATGTTATGTCCAAGAAATGAACTTTACTATCAGGAAATCGATCTACGGTAAATTCCGGATAAATTGAATACTCTTGTTAAATGAATTCAATTTTATCTAAACTTTATCAAAGTGTTCGGGTTCCTGTAACAACAGGGTGTCATCAACGCAACGAATGTGAAAATAAACAATACCTAACTCGAATAATTGACAGACTATAGCCGTTTCCAATTCAGTCATAATAACATTTACCATGGTAGGACAAAAAAAATCATTGAAACTCCATTGATACGATCATAAATGACGTTAAATGAAAAGGCAGTTTCCCTGCCAATGACTAATAAAAATTTAGTCAAAGTTCGGTTCTTGAGCTCGAAAAGATGAATTTTAGAGGTAAATTATCAACGTTACATAAAAGTTACGTAACGGTCAAGAAATGAAAATCAAGCCGGATCTAAGAAGTTTGATTGACTGTAATATAAATCAATGAAACTTTGATCAACATAGTACAAAAAAGGAAAGGAAAACCTACCACACAGTAGTATATAATGTCCCTCGCATCGATTTACAAGATTTTCGGGAATCTTGTTGGTTTTCGTATTTACTTTTGAGTTATAATATTCTGAATTTTGTGGTCCAACGACTAAAGAGCTTTTTCTCTCGAATCTGCTTTATATTTCATTCCCTTATCTAAATTGTTTGAAAAACTGAACAAATTTGAAAATCGAAATGGTATAACTTATCCTGTAAACCATATAAGGCAGCGAATATTTTCTATCCCGCTTAACCTTTTTAAGGTCTAAGTTTCATAAAACTTTAGGATAACTCATTATCTATCGAATGCCTGAATATTTGGAAGACAGCAAACGTCTTACGTGAAAGTAGGTTACGATAGTTCATCACTCAATAATTTCGGTGTAAAAATAAGGCGTAGACACTTTCCTGTTAGCGTCGAATTTCTTGGCTGTCTGAAAGCTGTGGCTATCCAATTGTCTTTGTTTAGAATAATTTCACCAGGACATTCCTGCTTCCGTTGTTTGAGATAGTGGTTTTTAAGCGTTCTTCTACTAAAAAATATCTTGGGACAGCGTATCTATATTATCTGCTTCAATTGATGTACATTAAGCGTGTAAACAACCTTAGCTTCCTTGATACTTAGAGCAACATGGAAAGAAAAACAATCTTTTGTTCTTCGTTAACGCACCTAAAACTTAATTTCCCCTTACCTAGTTTTTAGTTCAAGAAATGTCATATTAATATATTCATAGAGTTTAAAACAAAGTGACCACCAGTCATTGGAAAAACGTTGCATTTTCTAAGATGCTCTTTGCGAAATTTACAATAAAACTGCTCAAAAGAATTATAAACATTGTAATTTATGACAATGCAGACTAACTTGACTCCGATCAGGGAAATCTACGTTGAGTTCAGCAAATCACAAATAACACGGATATCCATTTATCTGCTGCAATAACGGTAAGTAAAATGAGCCATTTTGTTATGCTAAAATTTCTTTGGATAACAAGAACGACTAATTTTCAACACTGAGCATCTTAATAACTTTCTTCTTGTTAAAATGTGGCTGAAATTTAGCAGAAGCAATCGGAAAGAATTATATTGATGCAATTTATCCATGAATATAACGATGGTCCTTTATATCATAATTAGAATGCGAAATGTATCTTGATAATAACAAATAATTCTAGAACATCAAATGTCAATCTTACATCTTTGAGGAGACTGAATGTAAAGAGCAATTATACATTGTATGCACTTATAAAATTCTTTCTAGTCCATTTATAACCAAGAAGTTAATATAGCAGCAGGTAAAGGATGAAAAACTCCAGTTTCTAACAACTGAGTTTACAATTAGTCATAACATACATTGTGTAGAACATACGAAGTACGTTTGCTCAAAATTTGATTTTAAAAAATTAAATCCTCTAATACTCTTTTAAGTAACTTTGGTTCTTTAAACTTCTTTGCTTTCACACGTAAGTTCATTATGGGCACTTAAAATCCGGGCTGACACATTTAACCATGTTACAAAAAACGTGTTACAAGACTTAGGTTATAAATAGTTATTTCTTTATCGCAATTATTCATAATTTATAAACACAAACACTCAAAAAATGTAACCATAACCCATCAAAAGAAATAGTGTGGGAGCTATTACTTTATATCACTAAGTTCAACTCTATTGAAATGCAATCAAAAGTAAGATTTACATAGTCAAATATTACAGTAAAGATACACTTCATTAACATTGCAATGCACAGGAACAACTACTACTTACTTAAATACCTATCCATATACTTACATACATAACGTTTTATCTTCCTACCTACCTACGTACATCCACGGCAACTTACATACTACTACATTATTGCAAAATGCAAACATGCTTCCAGTAATTCTTACAATCTGTTCGCAAGCGAGCGAGATGTAGGATAAACCCGATATTATAGACAATGAAGTATCTGAAGATCAAAATACCATTTTAGACTGGATTCAAGCTACTACAGCTTGCTGGTTAATTACTCAAAATTTCTCAGTGAAATTAGAATACTATAGAATATCAAGTAAATTTACAGTATAAAGGTTTAACGATTAAAAACAGGGCTTTCAAACTTAGTTGAACATTTATGGCTTAGAATCTCAACATAAATCATGCTTATCTGTATGTAAGGTGGTATTACATCTTACTTCCAGCACTTACATCAACTTAAGGAAAAAAATTACACTTTCGACATAATTATGTAAAACATTTTTATAACTATCAATTAAAGTGGCTTGACTTTCTGGTAAGGAACACGGTTTCTCTAACATTCAGAGACGATCATAAGGCCTGTTTACAACTAAATAGCAACCTCTGGTTCTTTGCAATAAATGTCTTTGAGTAACTATATCTCCAAAGCTGAGTACACGTCTCTATTGTTTTACGCTTTAAAATAAGATTACCTTATAAACTTATTTTTATATTTGCCAAAACCGAAGCATGTCGTAAGCTTATTAAAATTTTCAAATGACCCTTTTTCGAGCAATGCACAAGTTTTCTTAAGGACTGGTAAGTCATATCAAAAAGAAATAAATTGTGCTGGAAGTTACGAATACACTATATATTATTTATGAAAAACGATTCCATGACACAGATAATCTTGTAATTCCTTTCTTGTTGGTTAGCCATTGTATGTTCTCGTTCCATCGCTGGGAACAATGGCGGGCGTTGTCATTCATTTTCTCTCAGGTTATCCCCGGAGATTTTGGTTAGTGTTCCACCCTCGTTTAAATGTGCAATTATGTCGCATTTACCATTAAGAATTTCAGCTAATGACAAAGATAACCATAAACATAGTACAAACAAAGCAAAAAAGAAAGGAAATATAAATGATGCATGGAACATTTTAATGACACTTTTTCTTGTATTTGCAACGGTGTGGGTAACCTACAAGGTCAGATAAGAGCAATGTAGTTGTTACCTTCAACTTGATCAATCTCACAGCTATTTGGAAAGTATTTGTATTTGCAGATATTTCTTTAAAATATCTGATATTTTTTGTATCAACTGTAGATCATTTTAGAAAGGCAATGTCTATGGCGCCTCTAAACAACCCATCACGTTTATCCTCAAACAGATGCTGTGCATTCACTTCTCTATAAAGCTGCCTACAACTAAGCCATTACTATGAGGAAGAAGAAACGTTTAATGTAAAACAAGCCAAAGAAGGAAGATTTATTCAATGCGAGAACAAAAATTACATAAAATGGATGAGGGTGAATAATTGGGAGTCTAATTAACTAGAAGACGAAGAAAAATCACAGATAAGCAAATGCTTTAATATGATTTGATTTTTTAAACTTAAATTTAAAATCAGGATAAATTATGCCATTACACCAAGAAAAAGTGTTTCATTCTCAAGGTGCCATTATACTGGTACAAATATCGTAAAGTCTAGATAAAAGACGTACATGATACACAGCTTTAGTTAGTTCGTAAGAAATCGTAAATTGTCTAGTCAATTGATAACTCTCTGTTAAACTTTCATTTGAGTATCCAAAAGTATATTGATATATTACTAACTTACAATATTTTAATCAAAAGTTAAGCATCAAGTCCACCTTTGTTGCTGCTTGCTAGTACAAATACAATATGCTTGACTTTAGATTTATTTGCTTTACAAGACTTTTACATACTTGACTAATAGCATGCTAGAAGCACAAACATGTAGTGACGAAGACTTATGAATTTGAAGATATATTAAAGTATTTTTGAAGTAATATTGGATCATGAAAGCCGGAGGTTGTGAGTTCTCCTTTGCGTCAACACAACAAAAAGACCATTAATTGGAGCAGATGACGGAAAAATCGTCGTGTAACGAGCTCACTACCTCGTAAAACCCTTAAAGCTGACATTTGTTATCAGCAATGCTTGGTGACGACGAAGCAACTAAGAAAAAGACACGCACGGGAGCATGCTAACGAAATAAACCAGCCAGTCTCTTTACCATGGTTGCTCTCAATTTTATATAGGTTGCAAGCTCAAATATTTTAGTATAAATAAGAGATTTCAACTTTAAATTCCTCTCATGAGCTCTTCACCAACTTTGAGAATGAAAATTATGCTCTGTTTGAATTCTGCTCCAATGTACATCTAACTCTATAAGAAAGTTTGAATATTCTTATTTAAATGTCTACGGTTGGCGTTTAGTTCTACCTACTATGAGTTTATATTGTACTTATTACATAAGCTAAATTTTCAACATTGATGGCCTCGTCAAGATCGCTCCTTGAAATAGCGAAAGCGTTGTTAACCTTATAAAGTCACTTGATGAAAAACATCAACGCGTAGAACGTCCTTGACTAATTAAACACGAGCGCACTTTATGTATCGCCAGGATTATATTTACATATGAAAACACAATTGAACTTAACAAGATTAACCTTTATATTTAATAAAGCTATCTTTGTAAACTAAGAACGATAAACATATTTTTATTATACTGAAATGTATTGATAGAATTTTATTCATTGAAATTGATATTTTTGGATCACAGTGTCATAGCTTCGTTCTTGGTTAATACTGTAAGACTGCAGCAGTAGAAGATATTTTATTAGAATCACCAAATTTTAGCAAGCATTGCCAGAAATAATCCAGTAATGGGAAAACACAAAGCAAGGCTATTATTTAAACTCGATAGTAACATTTTAAGAACGTTTTGCTAAATTTTATCTTTTCAAGAATAGAGACTCGTACTCGTAAGGAATACAAACTGTATTTCTTGAAAACATAAAGTTGAAAAATAATATTCCTTCTAAGTTAACGAGTATTATTCCTTGAAAAGGTGTACCCTATAAACAACAGACTCTCTATGGTCAAAACTACTGATTCCTTATATTGAAAATATAAATTTGCAAAAATAATATTCTTTTTAAGTTACCTATTATTTTTCAAATATTTCTAATGAAATAATGGTAATATGCATGCACAGTTTACAAATTGTGTCGTAGGGGACATGATATTTTCCTTTATTAGCTAAGTCTTTTTTCAAAACATACTTTTGAGCTGGCATAATTTATAGCTTTAGGTAATACTGTTAAATAATGCTATATTGGTAACAGGATAGCCGTAGCGTCTTCCTATAAGTAATTGTACTTCTTCTGCTTGAGATACCGTGCATATCTGACTCAAATTAGATTATCGGTTTCAAACTTTAAATTTTATTATGCAATATAGATTATTATCAGTTATCAGTTATCAGTAGAGAGCTTAGGAACCTAGAAATATCAATGATATAGAATTTTAATTGTAGATGACTTGTTCAAGAAAAAAGTGCTAACTAAAATGTCAGCACTAGTTAGGTAGAACCGAGAGAAATTCTAAGACAGGAAGTCAGATTTCCCTTAGTTACAGTAGTTTTTAGAGTCTTTCAGAAATGTAAACAGGGACAATGTTATCTGGTACTTTTATTATTTTTGCCTGCTGCGTGTTAAAGAAAACAGAGAAAGTAGAATTCGGAAAGTCGGTTTGTTTTCATTGAGTTTTCTTTGTTCGTGTTCCTACCTATCAAAGTCGTATTCCCTGTGACGAAAGATTGAGTCAAGCACCAGTCCTGAATATAAAAGCATACGTTACAGTAAAGTTACAAATTAATTTTACTTTTACAAGCGGCATGTCAATATAAGAATTTAAAAGAAACATGCATGCAGATATAAGAATGCCGGCTCTAGGTACAAACCTTTCAAATGCTTTTCAACACGTGCGTGCCATTTTTTGTGTTAAGGACTGCAATTTGTGAATTAAAAAGGTAGTCTTAAAAATCATTCTTTTTACTGTTGTAGTCGGGTTTTATCATAAATTACGTCAATTAGTGATAAATGTCCTCGTTCTCTTTTGTATGTCAAGATCATGTAGGCAAGTCATTAGGGCGACGTCTGTCTATCTGTTCTCTGTAACTTAATTTTCAGTCGATTTCATAATATCATATCAATTTCAGTACAACAGAGAGGTATAATCTCGTAAATCTTCGAGCAGGTAATGCTTTGTAGATACTATCAGTGTAGAAGTATTGTTTACAACACTAAATACTGTATATCTCAATAGCAGAGGGCGCTAGTACTTAGTCGGAAGTCTCTGTCAGTTTAGTTTAGATACTTGCTATGTGTTGGCTGATAGTCACTGTATAGGAAAATTATAACAGATTTCTAAAATCAGTCATTTGACTTAAAAATACAGTTTGTTATTTTCTGCTGCAAAGGAGCTGTCCTATAATTTGCCAAGTCTTTATTAAAGGATAATTCAAAACAGAGGGTATGGTGTACTTATAAATATTCTGGTCGTTAACTTGTCGTTTTCTCTTAAGCGTGCATCACGATTCTGTTGGTGTTTTCTTCTCTTTTGATGGCAAAATAAGAGTCTTAATATTACAGTTAATGCCAATGACTTATTTCCAATTTTATAAGTACAGTCATGATTCAAAGACCAGGTTTGGTATTTCAAACATATACATTTATTGTACGGTAAATATTTTATAATTGTTAAATTACAACAAAAACATGCATTAAGAACCCAGTATGTTTTCTGAGTTTCCATAACACTATCAGCAACAGTGAAACACTACTAGGGCTTGAACACGACACCTTTAAACGCAAGGATAAATGATAAACTATTAAACATCTGGGACTACACGTTTACATATTTCTGATAAATTCAACATGCTAAGCAATAAAGTTAATAACTGGAGCAAATAGAAAGCTGAAAACAAAACAGAAAACTGACTATTCTAATACAAGACTGAAAGTCCTAAATCAATATGAGCTACGCGTTTGATTGAACAGTGCTTTCGCCAGTTAATAAGCAGACTTCCTTTACTTCTCTTTGAGGTTGATTTTTGGGCTAAATCGTAGTTGTTGGTTGCATTTTTTGTATAATACTGGACAGCCTTACACTCAAATTCAATTTTTAGACGAATATGAAAAAGTTTGGTATTAAAGATTACTATAGTGTTTTTGATACTTACGTTTAAGTTACGACATTTCAAGTACAAGTACAACATTTTAATTTTTGGCTTCTAACGTGCATAGAATAATTTGTTTTTTGAGTTTGTTTACCTCAATTGTCTACTCTTTTTGCTTTTATCATAAAATTACTTTTTTGCATGTCAAAACAACACCTATTACAATAATTCCTTTGTGTCTTATCGTTCCCTCAATTGTTTAGATATAGATCTGAGCGCTTCAAAGAGAGAATTCTTAGATTACGTGTTTATGAATCCCTTGAGAAATGTTATCGTATTATCGTATGCGATACAATGTAAATTGAGTGCCATATGATTTCTAATATAGCTTGCAAATTCGTTTCAATGTGCTGTCTTTATACGGAAACGAAGAACATATTTTAAACAATTAAAGCTGACATTTGTCTTGCAATCTGTATGATCATTTTTACTTTCCGATTTTTTTTTCTTTATTTCTTAAAATTTCTTAATCTGCAATATTTTACTCAAAGAGTACTGGCAATTGAATATCAAAACAGGTTTGACAGGCAACAAATAGTAAACTCAACAACAAATATGCAAAAATGTGAATACAGAAGAATTTTTTCTGGTAGTTCTCTCTACAGATAAAGTAATGAAAAAGACAGAAGGCCTCTTTTCCAATTCTAATGATGTTCTATACCCTAATATTCTATCTAACTGTAGTTTAAGCAGTCATTTGATTGGATCAGAATTTGTAGCATTCATTTAATGTGATGTATATGTAAAACTTAATATTTTATCAATAGGTCCAGACTGACATGTGGTAATATTTAAACTTAATCAAGCAACAATGACAGAGGTAACCACTTGTTGCAATTTTGCACAATAAACAACCTTGTCATCACAAACACCATGATTAGGCACAAACCAAAGAGAAGGGCTACGTGGCTCTCCCCAGACGGATCAACGTTGAATCCAATGACTACATTATCACTCAAGACAGACTCAAAGCGCAAGTCAAGAATTCAAGAGCATACCACTCAGCTGATATCTTCTCTGACCATTTCTTAAACGCATGAACAAACGCTCTCCCTTTAGAAGATTTGATGTAGATAAACTCACACATGACACAAATCTCTCTAACGAATTTGAAATCAAACTTGAAAACCGCTTTAACGAAATAATAAACGCAAAATTTGATGACATTGAAGATATTTACAGTTCATTTAAAGAAGCAGTGGATACAACTTCCAAAGAAATTATCGGACTGAAAATACCAAAACAAGTTGATGCACTAGAACCTGAAACAGAAAAGCTCTGTGCAAAAAGAAGACTTGCCAGACAAATCATGCTGAAACAAACTGAAAACAAACAACTAAGAACTGAGTACAACAACCTGAACAAGCAAGTTAAAAACCTGATAAAAACACAAAAGAAAGCATTTTGGAACGAATAATAGAAAATATGGAAGATTATTTTAAAAGAAACAACAGTCATAATTTATTTAAAAATGTTAGAAAACTAGAAGGAAAAAGGAAGAAAGCTATTAATGCGGTAAAGGATAAAGACGGAAACATGCACACCAACACAGAAAAGATACTTGATTGCTGGAAAAATCACTTTGACAGCCACCTGAACACAGAGTTTCCACACGAAGAAGAAGCTCTTGATTCCATTCCTGATCCACAGTTCACTGAAGAAAGTCATCCTGAGATTACAATAAAAGAAATCCGAGACGCTATTAAACAATTGAAAAGACGTAAGACACCAGGAGCTGACAATATAACCGTTGAAGTTTTAGAAGCAGGAGGTGAACCAATATGCAGAATGCTTCACAAAATATTCAACATGGTTTGGAAACAAACGAAAACACCGAAAGACTTGGCTAGCATACTAGTTGACCCCATCTACAAGAAGGTTGATAAACTAGACCCAGTAAACTACCGAGCAATTTCGCTACTTTCCATCACTGGAAACGTATTTAGCAAAATCATGCTTGAACGAGTCAAACAAAGAATTGAGTAGAATTTGAGCAATAGCCAGTTCGGATTTTGACCAGGTCGTGGAACTGTTGATGCCATTTTTGTTGTCAGACAGTTGATGGGAAAAGCAAGAGAGCATAACGTAAAACTCCATTTTAATTTTGTGGACTTCAAAGCCGCATTTGATACCATCTGGCGGAAAGCACTCTGGAAAATGCTTCTTTCTATTGGAATTGCCACTAAGATAGTGAAGATCATTGAAGAAATGTACAATAACACAGAGTGTGCAGTAGTAATTGACGGATAGCTCACAGACTGGTTTGCAGTGTCAGTTGGAGTCCGACAAGGATGCCTTCTTTCACTTATACTTTTTAACATTTTTCTATAATTTGTTATGAAAGAAGTATCTAACCTCAACAACACTCTGACACTAAATAATGACCTGTCAAACAATATAAGGTACGCCCATGATACAACACTTATTGCCTGTGTCTTTGAGAAGTTAAGGTTATCAACAGCAAGTTTAGAGTCTGCATGCAAACGTTGGGGCATGAAGATCAATGCATCAAAATGTAAGATTTTCTCTCAAGCTACTGAAGACATCATTATTGATGGCGAACTGATTGAGCATGTTGATAGCTTTGTCTTTCTCGGAAGCTCAGTCCCTGGTACGAGTACCGAAGTTGAAAGAAGAATCAGTATAGCCTCAGCATCCTTCGGTAGACTGAGAAACCTGTGGAACCAAAAGTCCATCTCAAACAGACTAAAGGCAAGACTCTATAGTGCTCGAATACTTCCAATTGCTATATATGCATCAGAAACATGGACACTTACTGCGGAAGACTCGCGTAAACTTAGCTCATTTG
>JANTCA010003525.1:0-10716 GCA_024741275.1 Chironex yamaguchii | reverse complement strand
GATAGATAGATAGATAGATAGATAGATAGATAGATAAATAAATAGATAGATAGATAGATAGATAGATAGATAGATAGCAGACCATTTGTATACACAAGACAACTTAACTGAGAAGGTAGAAATAATATATGAAATAGGGAGGAATAAAGGCAGGAGACAAAGCAAGCAAGTGAACAAGAAAAAAGAGGAAAAAGGAAGTATGACAGAAATAAAAAGTGTGAAATAAAAGAAATAGAAGCACAAGAGAAAAACGACAGAAAATAAGGAGAAAGTTAACAAAAATGTGGTAAGAAAAAAAAGGAAAGCGAGACGGCAACAGAAACAAAGAAAGCCAAAGAGAACAATAAAAGCGTGAAAGGAAAGCACGCAATAATGAGAAGAAAAGGAAGACACAAGAAAAAACAAAAAAAAAACAGAAAGAGAATAACCCATGAACCCGTGAAGGATGGTGGGAGCAAATGAAGTCTCAAGGTATATCAAAAAGATGCCACTGCCATACTACAGTCCATCTATACCCTTCAAGGCACTTCTTAAAATTGACACAGGATCAGAGTAAAACAACAGGCAAACAATCAGAGCATGTAAATTGATCTTAAGCCAAGGTACAATCGATTCATTACTTTCTCAAATAGCGTTTGTGTTTATTTGAGAGTTCTAACGTGACATGAAATACCAGAGGGCACACTGTGCTAATCTAATTCGAGAATGAGTGTCCCACCGCTTAGATCATAACCACACATCAAAACAAAGTCATCTGAATGAAATACTATACTTATAAACAGCACACTCACTCGACATAAATTACTCAGTCTTGAAAAAAAGCTGTTGTAGAACCCTTACACATCGAAATTCACCAGTGATCTTGTCATCTCGCTCTTCTGTCCGGCTAATTCACACGTCCATCATAAGTCGAGCAAAACTGATGAAACCCTCCAAGCAAGTCTCCTATCTCTCTAATATCACCTTCCCACTATCGTGTTTTAAAATAGTTTCCTTTTCAACGTTGCTTGCCTATATAACTGTTTTTTATCGTCTATACCCTCCCAAGCCTCCATCAATTCTGTCTGGCCAGTCGTTTAAAGCATCAAAGCGATAGTTATTTCAGACATTTGGCATGCCTCAAAATATAATGTGACTTACTATCTCACTGGCATACTTAATAGTTTAAACACAGCACTTTGGAATTCACGGCTTTGCTCCTATGCTAAAATTTCCATTCTTTAACGTTGAAGTTGACTCTTTTAGATCTATGGAGGCACGATTATAAACTCGATTGTCCCCACAAGTTAGCAGAAACTCCGCGCGAAAATTTGGATAACACAGACTGAGGGATCCTGAGCGTTCAAACTATCACGATAAATTAGCTACAAATTGCAATTACTGAATTATAACGATTTTAAGACTGTGGTTAATGAAATTCATACTGTCCTACAGCAAAGGAAAATAAATGGTGTTTCTCACACGCTGTCAGTCAGAGAAACAAACTTCAGTGACTGCCTATTAAACGTTGGAGTGATGAAAATACTGCGTTGATCACAATTCAATATATGTCTTTGAAATGGAAACGAAACATAGAATTGGTGCGCTATAAAACACCCTAATTCAATACATTATACCAAGCACCACTAAAGGACAACACTACAATATCATCTCTTATGAAACAGTAATCCAGAACGGCCATATCCTAGACCAACACCGCAAGGGGTCTGACAGATAACAGTGTATATGAAAACAAGGCAAAAACATTAACACAGGTTCACGTATGAGCGTCAAATAGTGTGGAGGAAATGTAAGTTCAACGAATAAGGACGTCTTTGCTGGGCTTAAATGCTCCACACTAGCTATGCCATACGGTTGAAAATAGAACTAAAAGGTACCGACGACCACATAAGCTATAATGCGCTGATCCCACAATTATAAGCACCCAACCAGCGTATAAAAATGAACCGAATTGCTTCAAGAAAACAATGAAATGAATTTCTTGCTTCAAGACAAAAATGAACCGAATTGCTGTGCTTCAAGACAACAATGAAATGGATTTCTTGCTTCAAGATAAAAATGAAGTGAATTGCTTGCTTCAAGACAAAAATAAACCGAATTCCTTGCTTCAAAACAAAAATAGACTTAATTGCTTGCTTCAAGAAAAAAATTGAACTAAATTGTTTCAAAACATATATTTTGCTCCAAGCAATGAGCAACACTAGAAATTTGTAAATCCACAAACAAAGGATGGCTATAAATATATTTACTGTTTCAAAAAATGAATATACAGTGTAATTTTCTAATAATAATCAAAGCATGCAAAAGTAAGGCTCGATTTTTTCACAGGACGAGAGAAATTGACTAGACGAAAGCAGAAATCAATGAGAAATATTCAAGATGGGGTTTTAAACAGTTGATAAAAGTGTTACCCACATCGATAAGCTCTTCCTTCGACGAGTACTCTGAGACGACAACATTTTGCCAATCTGAGACGCGTGTTAGCGAGATGTGCAGATTTCCCGACGCAGTTATATGGGCGTCATTGGGTAAAAATTGATTACATGTCCGTCGTATAATGTTCACAGGATCGAATGTAGGATTCAAAGGTCCGAGCGTCTGTCTAGCCTTACTTGCCAAGGTTAATACAAATTGCACTGATTCTGTGAGGTCAACATTAAATAGTAACGTTGCTGCACTTAACGCCCCGGCACTTGTTCCACCAAAATGAGTAATGCATTTGCGAAGCAGAGGTGAGTACTGCTTCAAACAAGAAATAACGCCAACATGATAAATACCAAGAAATCCACAGCCAGAAAATGTAATATTCAAGTCTGATTCTGCATCCATGGTGCTGCGCCCAACTTCTATAATTCACAGTATCGCCGTGTTTAAAATGTCCAGACAAGACAGTGGCCGTCGACCGGCCAGACAGCGCTGCCTACTGCCGGCCGCAGCGACAGGAACTCCCAGAGAAAAAAAAAATACTCCAGTGATCAAAGTTGCGGCGAATTAAGAAAAAGGCGGTGTACTACTGCAGCAGATGGCGAAAGTTTGAGAATGTAAATCACGCGATTTCAACTCCTTCCTTCCTTTAAAATGTCAGAATTTTAAAATGTTTGAGTCAAGGCAAGATGAAGCAGATTGAATCACGTAGGCAAATGCGGCGAGCACGCTTTGCTGAGTTTCAAGTTGTGATTGTTTTCGACGCCTTTTTTTCATTTGTTTTTAAGCAGGTACTGTAAAACTTTTGATAGCCAAGTCAAAGATTCTTAGCTTGTGGTAATTCGCTTACTTTAACAATGTTAATCTTTTGTACAGTTAAAGACTTCCAATCGCTAACAATGGTTATTTTACACTTTGGAATTTACAGACTGTTGGTGTCTCCAATTTCCGAACTTGGAACCTCGTGTGTGCATATACATTAAATAAGACAGTAATAAGATATCAGAGACTGGAAATAAGGTTATAAAATTGCTTATGAAGAAAGGAAATCACTTGGGATGTAAGGGCTATTTCTTTTATCATAACACCAAGTACTTGGGTTGCCAAATTACAGACAAGACTCACATTTACGACAAAAAATCCTCGCAAACAAGTACGTCCTCTACTTTCGGTAAATAATATTTTCTACTTTCACAATGTACTATTGACGCCATTTGCTACAAGTTACGCGTAGTCCAAAAGGTCACGTGTATTCCAGTAAGCCAAGTGACCAAAATATGTGTGGTTCACGTGTACCAGCGGGCCCCGTGTCTTCACATTAAGAAATCAAAATGCGCGCGCATCGACGCGGCAACCAAACAGGCTTGCTTCTGCAAAATTGACAAAATTCTATCTTATGTCACAATATAACAAGACTGCTAAAAACGAATGTTAAAAGCTTGAAACGAAAGTTGATCCCATCCAATCACACCTTGAATGGTTTTACAGTCCATGTGATTGTTAAAAATACTTTCAAAAGAAGCTTAATCTCAGACCACTGCAAATGGCAATATACGGATGCCTTAAACACTCAAAAACACATGCTACTTGTAAGCAGATATGCCAATACACTGATAACGAATAATACAATTGGCCAATCAGAGTTCAATATCTGGGTCTTTCGACCTTCTCAACAGAGCTTTTTTAGCTTAGTTGGAAAGGAATCAGTTTGTCATTGCAAGACCGTGATTCTATGCTTCAGTATTCAGACTTTATTTACTTCTGTACAACACCAGCTGCATTGATGGGGGGGGGCATGGCCCTCTTCCACTTTTCTGCTTTGCAAAAAAAATTGAAAATTTAAACATTATTTGTATCAATTTTGTGCCGAAAGAAATACATTTTACAGGCTTTTTGGAGCTTTTAGAGATGAACAATATTGGAAAAATTTCTTCATGCATGTTTTAGGAATTCTTGGCCCCTCCACTTATATATTTCTAATGTAAATGGTGATTCCTTATTCTAGTAAAAATTTACAGTGGCAGATTTAGGGGCCAACTTAAGTGTTAAGCTAAATTCTTAGAGCCCACCTTTAGCTGTTAGTCGCAGGCAATTCTACTGGAAATTTGTTTGGTAAAGTGGCTATTATCTACTGGCTTCCTGTCGACTTTTGCTGGTCAAGGTGTTATCATTCTTAAGCCTAGATGTAACCTAGATGCAAACAACTTGAAATATGTTTTTTAAAATCTGAGTCACTGTTGACTCAAGTAAAGGCTTGGATGATTGAAGCTTATTACGTCACAAATCATAAGCTAATTCTGAGCTACTATTTCTTAATACAAACTTTGAAGATAATATTTGCAGGGTGTCGTGCACACACCTAGCACACCCAGTAAACACCACTGCCAATACACGGAATGGACAATGCCTTTGGACAATTGTGGTGTGGAACGCCTATCTCCCATCTACCAGGTCCCCAGGTGGTGGATAGGGGAATGACCTCCAGATATGTGGGTTAGCTGTGAATATCCAATAAGCAGCCCTGGACCAACTAGCAGTCTACTCAGAGGGTGTGTGTGAGGTATGCCTTAGTCGGGTATGCATGCTTCCATGAAATGCACACAGATGTCCTTTGTAAAAGGTACACTTGGTGAGTGCTAGGCGCCATAACCTAGCTGACTGACCTGGTTGAGTAAGGATTGTTGATCTTGCCTGCTGACTCAGTGACGATCATGAATAAAGTATTTGCATCATGAAGGGCATGTGGGTATAGAATATTGGTTCCATGTTTTGCTAAAATCTTTTTTTGTCACTATAACCTAAGGTTTTATCCGTGCTGATAGGTGAATGGCTATACATCAGTCGCAAATGGAATTCTGTGGTGAGTAGTATTATACAGTGGGCCAGGCAACTCTAGATATTCCTCTTTGACTCGTGCATTATATACAGGCTCTGGCAGCCAATGCTACAAACAAATTTGATACAAAAGATCCGTGTAGGCTCGCTCAATTTGAGTACCATGAGAGATAGAACCAGTGAAATTGTTGAAACTGTTGGAAGGAGGAGGTTCGGTATATGTGTGGTGCAGGAATTTCACTGGAGAGGTAATTTAGTCAGGCTTATAGCTGGTAAAGATTCCAACTACAAGTTTTTTAGGAGTAAACTCGCAAAAACAAAGATTCTTCACCGCAAACATGGTTCTAATGAATGCAAGAAAACTGGTAAATGGCCATGGGGTGTCTATCGCAAACTCTACTACTCCACTAGTGCACTGGTGAGCACCAGGATTATAAATAGTGTCCAGGTACAAAGGGCAGATGATGCATGTGTGTTCCAACAGAGCAAATCCAACCTCATTTCCAGCTCCAGAAAACGTTATGCTTGATGACAGCACCTTGTTGGAAGCTGTTCCTACTTTTTGTTATCTTGATGATATGATTGATGAAAATGGTGCACAGATGCTATAACAGCCAGGGTGCGATCGGCATGGAAAAAGCTCAGGGAGCTCCTTCCTATATTGAGTAAGAGAGGGAGATGTTTAAAATCCTGTGGGCATGTCTTCACAGCCGGTGTCCATAAAGTTCTGCTTCATGCTTGTGAGACTTGGGCCCCCCACCATCAAGGATACTAACTGGTTGATAAGAAATGATAATGCTATGATCAAGTGGATTTGCATTGAAGTTGCAAAGGTTCAAGGGAGGCTTTAGGAATTCCTTTGAATCAGTTTTATGCCAAGTTAACCACACTAAGTCTGTTACAATATTGTGTAGGTTCTCTAATTGTTTATATTTAGCAAGATTAAGAAAGACTTACCCAGAAAGTTCTTGTTATTGCAAGAAACATTGTATTGTTGCAGAACCTTCTATTGACAATGCAAAATTTCACCCCAGCCAGTTAACTAAGATTAAGATTATAAGCTACCAACTTGTATATGTTAGCAAGTAGAAACAAAGTAACCTAGATTCAACCAGACTATCTTAGTCTTTGATCAGTTCACAACTCAAGGGGAGTCTTTGTCCATTTGTTCTTATCCCTGGTGGTGTAGGAGGCCCCTGAAGCATACTGACGTAGGATCTCAGTCATCTTGGTTGAAATTGCAAGATAAAAGACACTAGATGCCATGAAGAACACATCCATGCTTTTCTGTATTTCAGACTGCATCTGAGGATTTGATACACAGTCATTGATGAAAAAAAAGACTCAGGTGATGTATTCCTGTATTTTTTACTGGCCTGTAGCCTCCTCAGATTAAAAAGTTTCACATCTGTTCAGTATCTAAAGTCTTTGTCAGTAAACCTTTTCATGGCAGGTGTCATTAAACATGGCAGAGAACACCATGAAAAGGTTGGAGCCAGCACACAACCCTGCTTTACACTGCTTGTCATGGGGAAGGCCTCTCCATTGACCATGACTCTCATGATCATGCTATCATGGAATTGCTGTACCAGGGAGACGAACTTGGCAGGGGGGGCATGGCCCACATCATCATTATGCAGTCTATTGTTCATTTTTGCATGCTTACATGGGTCAGATGGGTTCCTTGAGCCTGATTTCCAGTCTATCCTATTCTTAGCTATTTGCCTGCTCATTCTACTCTTTAAATCTTTTTCCAGCATAAGGAATTTAAGTCCTTCTAGCGCCTCAGCCAACCCAAAAACTCCTGTATTTACTGGACCAAAAATCCTGTTCAATTCCTTCTTGACAATAATCTACACTGCATAAATCCTTTTCCAGTATACATGCAATAATGAGATCTAAACCTTACATTGAATTTACTAAAAAACCTAACTGTTGAGTAAGGACACGCCTAATGGCTAAGACCACTACATAAATTGGACATCCAAATTAATAACGCATTCTGTTGGTTGTTTCGTCTTCAGTCACTCGAAAATGCCTCGGTCATTAGATATAATTTGTAACCTGCAATTATCAAACAGGCTTTATTTCCTAATGAACTCAGTGATAATCAAGGCAAATTTCCTGCAGGTGAAAATACAGTTACCGTGTGCTTTATAAGCGTTGCATGAGAGCTTAACATCCTACGATCTGAAATTTTTTCACAGGTTTCACAACTATACAAGTTATCAGTCTCTAAAGGTCAAATATCACCTCCTTGCTACCCAGCACGACATAAATTTAGGTGACATAATAAACAGCCTGTTTATGCTAAACAAGGGGTTTTGGATAACAACAAAGAATAACTGGGTAGACGAATACTGGGAAAACGACCTGATGAAATGACATGATGGAAGGTCAAAGCATTGCCATTTATACTACTGCTGTTTCAACACATACAAATATCGGTCACGTAATTTAATAGGCCGGCAAGTGTAGTGTAAAGCTCTTTCTACTGAACGGATAAAAACAAATCATTTACTTACATTCACGAGGTCTTCTTTCGAGTCATATTCCGAAACGATCACATTACTCCAATCAGAAACGCGTGTAAGAGAAATATGAAGCTTTCCTGACGCAATTTTGTGAGCATTCTCCGGCATAAATCTCATATATGTCCTCCTAATAACAGCCACAGGGTCAAAGGCTGGGCTTAGGGGTCCGAACGTATGATTAAATGCCTTTCCAGCTAGCCTCATGACAAACTGTACCGACTCTTGGAGATCGACGTTAAAAAGAAGACTCGCACCAGTTAATGCCCCAGCACTTGCACCTCCAAATGCCTCTGTACTCTCCAGTAAATCAGGTGCATGCTGCTTAAGGCAGGAAATAACACCGAGGTGATAAATTCCCAAAAATCCGCAACCCGAAAACGTAAAATTCACCTTCTCGGTCTTCATTATTGTCGATGTTTGCAAGAGCAAATTTATCTCGCCGACAAAGCACCTAGAGCCGCTTTTTGATAGATCGTTTGTCTCCTCTACTAAACAAAAATAGCCATCTTGCGTTTGTATGCAGGAACAGTTCGCGTTTTTTTGTTTAATTTGCTTGTAGGTTCGTGAATTGTGGAAGGAAATTGGCCGGTGTTGTGATCGTAGTAGACCATTGATTATTAGTGTCTGAGGATAGTCTATTTACATACCCACCGCACACCTCTAGTACAGCCAATCAGAACGAGTAATTCGGTCACATGGGTCAACCGTCTTTGCCATCAACCAATTGTGTAACAGACTGCTCTTCATCAAGTCACATGATGGCTTTCAAAATGGCGTGACATCAGAAGCGGGTCAAAACAACACAGCATGATACAATGGGACATTACATACCACAGCCAACGCAAACTAAGTTCGTTGCCATTACAAGGCAGGTAGCCTTTATCACGTGGATAGATGAATGGGATAAAATGAATAACACAAATAACAATCGTATTTAATCTTTGAAAAAAATACGCAAGTTGACAGTTCAAATGCAAATGACCTTTTTTGTCTTATTTGACGGACGACAATTATTACGACATAACTTAATCCCACACTGGAAACGTACCATACTGCCTACCCTCAGTTTGGAGTAGCTGGTTTCGTATCCGGTAAATAGAGAATTTACAGAGATCAGCCTAGATTTCATCCCAAGTGACTACACTTTTGGTATATATTTTGGTTTGAGCATACTCTGAATAATCACCCTGATCGTATTCAAATACTCAATATTAGGTTCAGTTTGGCAAAGCTACTGAACAGTGAAAACTTAATGTGTACGGTGAAGAAATTGGAGTGAAACTTAACAACAAACTATCACCTCGGGTTGGGATCGAATCCACAACCTCAATTTTCCTGCAAGACACTCTGACCTCTTGGGTAAAAAGAAGTTTCTCAGAAGCGGACTGTTAATAATACAATTGATGGTTACTACTACCAATTTACTTCAGCGCCAAACTGCCAAAATGAATGATTATATGATGCCATAACTAACATGTTTGCTAAGCGACACGATATCATACCAGGAAACCCAAAAATCACACACCGGTATCATATCACAATACCTATGTCGTGTAAACGGGGCCTCTAGAGATATAATTTTTAATTGATCCAGAAATCAGATGGTCAAAATTCATAGCTCACAAAACAGTGATATTGGTGGCCCCAACGCGAGTCGAACACGCCACCTTGAGAACATTATTTACTAATTACATACGTATTAGCAGTGCAGCCGAGAGGGGGGTAGCCGAGGCAACTGCCCCGGGGCCCGGGCCATTTCGGGTGCCCGCAAGAAACTGAAGCTGTTTTATTCTGTTATATTTTGTAATGATATCAAAGTGAAGAGTTATGTTGTAATTACCTACCGTTTGCTTTCGTTGACTTAATTCCGCTTAGGCCCAATATCTTGTTTGAAAATTTAAAAAGTTTAAAAGGGGGGCCGTTTCTATTAGCTAGCCCGGGGCCTGTCCTAGCTCTCGGCGGCCCTGTCTAGTAGCAGCAACACAAGCATATATCTCCCTCAGTGATAATTAGTCATGTTTACTATTAGTGCTATGTCGTGATCCATGTTTTGACCTCAGACTATAGGTCACTATTACTTCAACACTAACTCAAGAACTAATCTACCTCCTGCTGATGATATTGCTACTGTAACAACTTTCTCAAACTTAAAAACAAAGAACTGATTGTCCATTGCAAAAAACTTAAAAGAAACAATTTAAAGGGTTCAGAAATGCAGAATGTCAGGAAATGAGCTATTTTCTGTTAGGAAACACCCTCCTTTCTGCCAGCAAAATAAGTTCAGTTTTAAGAACAGCAAAGGCTTGCTTCATAATGACTACAACTTGACAGAAGCTTTGTACAGTTAGAAATTGGCAATATCAATGGCTGGAGGATTGGTTACCATTCCCTCTCCTACCCCCTGTCTGCGGCTCTCCCACTGATCTTAGGTTAGCTATAAAACAAACAATTTAAGCACATTTAAGCTAAAATCAACTGATGAACTTCTTCGCGACAGCCAGAGCCTATAAACGAAAATATTTAAATGACATGTGCGCCTACAGCCTCTTGTTACTTCTGTTAAATATGCTTCCAACAAAGTTACTCAACCCTCGTTTCTTAGATGCAGATACGCAATACTAATCTGGTAAGGCCTCGCTTTTTCGATGTAGATATGCAAATATACGAAGGTGATACCTCGCTTTTTCGATGAAGATACGCAAATATACGCTGGTAAGGCCTCGCTTTTTCGATGTAGATCAGCAAATATACGCTGGTAAGGCCTCGCTTTTTCGATGTAGATACGCAAATATAGGCTGGTAAGGCCTCGCTTTTTCGATGAAGATACGCAAATATACGCTGGTAAAGCCTCGCTTTTTCGATGTAGATCAGCAAATATACGCTGGTAAGGCCTCGCTTTTTCGATGTAGATACGCAAATATAG
>JANTCA010003524.1:0-10718 GCA_024741275.1 Chironex yamaguchii | reverse complement strand
TGTAAAGCATATGCAAAGCACGCACATTACTCACTGCTGCAAAACACATGTAAAGCACATGCAAAGCACGCACATTAATTACTCACTGCTGCAAAGCACATGTAAAGCACGCACATTACTTATTGCTGTGGCCCGAAGAGGAAAGTACTTCACAATCTATACTGTGCAGCATGATGAGCACTGACACCTACCTCACTGATTATGTTTGTCATTCCCATAATGCTCCAGTCTTCGTCATCAAAATTTGGGCTGTTACCATGACCGGGAAAATCAAATGCAATGACGTGCAGGTTACTAGGGAAATACTTGCCAACTTTGCAGAAGGAATCTTTTGAGGACGTGTAACCGTGAACCAAAAGTAGAGGCTCCCGGCAGTTCTCAGAATCGCCTTTTTCCATGTACTCAAAGATATGACCCCTTGCACTTTTTACCCGTCGTACTCGAAAGCCAGATTTGTAAATCGACCATCTGCAAGAGTGATAATTAAGATCTAAATCAGATGCAGAAGATAATGATTTTGATTTTCAGCGCAATTAACAAACTAGCATCACAAGTGTTATAAATACCAGGGTTTATCTCACGGGCAGAGCAGAGCAAGGATCTTATAATGCAGTTTATTGCTACGCTATGACGCCAGAAAGTTATCAGCGACGTTTATAGGGGACTATATCTCGGCTCCTTTCTTTAAAAATTTCTGAACAGAATGGCCTTAAACGGGACCATAGAAAATTGAATCACCGTTAGCGCCAAGAATACATTGTGTATTAATACCATAATAAGACACAGAGTATTACAATAACAAACTCCCCATTGTAAATTTGTTACATACAAGGGACGGCGGAAGAGGCTTAAAGTCAGTACTTTGCTTAGGGGATGTAGAGTGACAGGGGAGGGCTAGGTCACATCAAACGCAAAGGTCATAGTGAGCATGGATGTTTTGCCCTTGCAATCTTTGTAATGTGCTAGTTTTCTGCATTGGGAGGCTGGAGCAATGAATTCAGGCTGTGACTATTCTAAGTAGAACAGCTTCTCTTTCTCTCTGTGTGACACATTACCTTATGCCTGGAATAACAGAGAGCTGGCAGCTCTGTTTGTACTTTATGAGACTCAAACCCCTATCGTGAGATTCAAGGTCTCTCGATCCTTTGTTGCCCAATTAATCACGTATCCATTCACCCCAATGATAAATTTTTAGACTGGCTGGCTAAAAGCATTTCTTCTCCGGTCCTAAAATGGTGGTAAGGCCGTCCGTGGCCGTTTGTTAATTCAATGCAAGATAAGCATTATACGTTACCTCTGCAGCAACTTGACGATGATAATTGGTTTAAACTTGATATATGTCGCGAGTAAAACTGTAATACAGAGTAGACACAGCACAAGATAAGATGGCGATGCATTCATAGAATAAGCCATGGTCACCTGCAGAAATGAAATCTTGATGATATATTTAACATACAAATAATCAATGAAAAAAACCGGGAGCACAAAGGTAAAAGCTCGCCAAAAGGACATCTCTTATGGTAGCAAAACAACGATCATGAACTAGGGAGTCCTGGTCTCTGTCGATTCTATAGAGTTACCTTGCAAAGCTCCCTCTTGCACGACTCAGAGATGTGATAGATGTCATTTGGAGATCATAGCCGACAAAGAATATGAAACAGAGATTATTTTAGAGGCACTTTCCGAAGCTTTCTCTTGTCCGAATCAGAGAGGTGGTAAATATGATTTGGACATTACAGACGAGGAAGAAAATGAAACAGAGATTCTTTTAGAGGCCCTCCGAAGGCTTCCTCTCGTACGACATAGAGACGTGATAGATGTGATTTGGAGATCACAGACGAGAAAGAACATGAAACAGGGATTCTTTTAGAGGCACTTTCCAAAGCTTCCTCTTGTTCGACTCAGAGCCGTGATAGATATGATTTGGAGATCACAGACGAGAAAGAATTTGAAACAGGGATTCTTTTAAAGGCCCTTTGAAAGCTTCGTCTTGTACGACATAGAGACGTGATAGATGACATTTGAAGATCACAGAAGACAGAAAAGAAAGAACATAAAACAGGGATTCTTTTAGAGGCACTCTTAGAGAAAAATATGAAACAGGGATATTGCAAAGGTCGTCATGTTTATTGTGAAACTTTGCCGTGAAACACTTGTCCCAGAAACTAGAATCCTAGTGTCTCTTCATTGTTTCTCTCAGGGCACTAGATTGTTTATGTGCATCGAATCAGGCATGGTAGATACCGCATGACAAGGCATATACTCCTAAAGTAACAAAAAATGACACCTTTTTAATGCTCCTAGGCTTGGATTCATCTTAGGCTACTTCAAATCAGTAACCATACGGGAAAAAGTTAACCTTTTGTGGCACATTCGCCTTGCAATCTGGTATGTTAACATGCGTTACCTACGAGTACACTTGACGCAGCCGACCAACCTGCCCCAGGATTTGTGGGTTCACACAAACAGTTACTAAGTAACAGCTTTGTTACGTGTACTTGTATGCGAGTCAATTAATGTGCCGAGGTTTGCTTTGGACTCTGATAGGAGATACTTCTCTCGTGGTTTGGAGGGTAGGGAGTAAAAGCAAGCTCAGAATCGTCAAGCGTGGAGAATGCTGTTGACGCCATCTGAAAGCAGTGGCAGTTAAGTACAAAAGCCTAAGATTATGATGTTAATGAAAATGTGGTTTTAAGAAGAGGTATATCCACTGAGGAATGGGGTCATGACCCCTAAAAATCATAAATCGAATATTTTTCTTCCAGTTTTTGCTGCCGCTCAAATTTTCGTGGTACCAATGATACTTAAAAACAGCTCGAATAATTGTGTAGATGTGTAATAGACTTAACCTGAGATGAAGTCTTAAAGAACGGCGAAAGATTTCTCGAAAGAACCTCTAACCTAGCCCGCTTGGTTTTTCGCAGCATACACATTACCAAATGTAGTCAGTTTCATGCTAATGCTAGGGAATGTACTAGGGAATGAGCACTTTATGAGAGTGGACTCCCGTTATCTTCTCTTGCCAGTGATATTTTGCTTGTGATGACACGGATTCGAACTCACAACTTCTAGCTTACAAGATCGTCATCTTAACCACTACACAACGGTGGCTCTTGACGTACTTGATAAGTACCGTAAATGCAATAACGAATCGATACTGCAATCAAATAGAAATAAAATCCGGCGTATACTTATCTCTAACACCCAAGATTACAATGATTACAACCTTCTACCTTGGCCGAATAAACATTATCTTGAACATACCTTCTCGAACAAAAGTGTGAGTTGGATTGATTGCTCGCCCCAGTAATTCAGAGTTAGGACTTGCTTCGCCATGTGATGCTCTTATCCTGATGACACTTTCCGAAATTCAAAGCAAACTCTTATGTTGACACTAGATATGCAGAGCTGTTGAGGAATATAAATACTTTTGCCATAAGGAACGTGCAAGACTAGATGTTTAAAAGGAAGTCCAGTGTCGGCTGTCTAGGACAGCCTGTTCTTTGCACAGGATTTAAATTGCTATCAATTAAAGGAATGCAGTTCAGTGTAAACTAATTACGAGGTTCATGTTTAATTTGTCTTGCTTCATTAGTCCCCTGGTGTTTTCTCATTTCATGTAATAAACCAACAATATGGTTAATATTTAAGCCTGTTTTCGCTTTGTATCCATAGCATCCTCTTCGTTGGATTTCCTTGGAGATGAAAATTTATGTGCGTCATGTTTTATTATAAATTGCTATATCATGCTTCATGGTGGGAGTTGGCTTAGTGTCGTCTGTGACTATATTCTAATAATAGGTGGATAAAATTGCTGTTTTTCAACTCGTTATTTATATTTGCATTCAGCTGCTATGTTAACAAGCGCTGGAAATGTTGGCAGGGCATTTGTTTTGTGCGCAGAGGAAGACAAGTTCGAGTCCCAATGCTACTGCCCAGGAAAGTAAGCGATTTGTAATTGAAGGAGCTAGACGTCCCAGTGTTACTTGCTGTGGGTCACTGAATGGCATGTGGTGAAAGCTGTCCTTCTTTTCGAAGTGGCCTCACTTCTTAGGTCTGTACACTTAAAGCATGTCCTTACTCATTATGTGACATGCTGAAATGATGAGTCAAAACATCACCTTTAGATTTATAGTCCTTGACGCTAGGGTGCTTGAACCCAGGGTTCCTAATTATAAGATCCTTGATTCTAAGAATTTTGAACCTAAGCGCCTTAAATTCGAGAGCTTTAAATCTAGGAACGTTGAATCCAATGGCCTTAAAACCATGAATATCGAATTCAAAAGCCTTAAATGCAAGAACGTTGAACGGGAGAGTCTTGAACCCATGAGCCTTGAATCAAAAAGTCTCAAGTTTAAGATCGTTTGATCCAAAAACGTGAGATCTAAGGTTTTGAAATCCTAGGTACTATACTCGAAGGTATTTGAATCCATGGTCTTTCAATCCACTACTACTGGTACTACTACTACTACTACTACTATTGCTACTACGACTACTACTATTGGTACTACTACTACTACTACTACTACAGGCTGCTACTACTACTACTACTACTGGCACAATCTGTAATTACCTCTGCTAGGAGGTTATGTTTTTGTCGGGGTGTGTTTGTCTGTCTGTCTGTCTCTCTGTCTGTCTGTTCATTAGCAAGATAACTCAAACATATGTTTGGATTTTGACAAAATGTTCTGGAACTGTCAACCTGGGATAAGAAGCAAATGGTTAATCTTTGGGGATGATCCACCGAATGAAATCCCGAATTCTGCATCACTTTTTCGGTCATGAAACTTTCAAAGTGCTAATGAGGGATAATCCAGTTACCACATTTGGTAATGATATCTTCTTGAAAGTAAGTAACTGGGAAATAATTGTGGGGAAAATCCCTGTTGTTTGAATAGTAATACTGGCTTGGCGGAGGTTTCGCTCTCGGAGTGTTTGTCGTTTGACCAGCATTTCTTGCAACAAATGCGTACTAACGCTGCTTCATTGGCATCTCTGTCTCTGTTTCATTGTTTAATGCCGTCTGGGGCCACCTTCCCATATTAATTTCTAATGAGAAGTTATTTTTTGCAAACTCCCAGAACTACCTCCGACATTACCAGTAATGCAGATAAGTGTTTTTCGTGACAAAATGAGATATCTAAAATCAGAAGTTGACAGCTAAAGAAGAGCCAGTGGTAGAAAGTTGACGTCCAATTATGTTGCCTAATTGATTAAGATTCGGAGCCAATTATAACAAATTATCCCCTTTTGTTGTCTTTCAGAAGGTTCACCGCTTCTTGATCTTCAAAGGAATTTTAATTGTGAGGAAATAGTAGCACAATATGGAGTAGCCAAAACATGTATTGTAATGTGACTTTGCAAGAAAACTAGTTTACTTCTGCAAGTAAACAAGACCCAAAGAATTCTATAAGGCAAGGAGTTGACCAACAGAGCTTTCAAAAGAATGCCTTAAAACAATTTAAAAACAAGATATGGTATTTCGATCAAACATACATATACTCAACTATGCATATATTTGTATAGTGCAGACCAATATGCTATCCCTATACACAAAAGCAAGCTTGTACCCACGCTTACAAATCCATCTATTTATCTATCTATCTATTCATTCATCCATCTATTTATCTATGTATGTATGTATGTATGTATGTATGTATGTATGCATGTATGTACGTACGTATGTATGTATGTATGTATGTATATATGTATGTATGTATGTATGTATCTATCTATCTATCTACCTATCCGTCTGTCTATCTGTACTTATTGTTTGTCTTTATTTATATTTTTTTATTCTAGCTTGTGATGGCAAAGACCAAGTTCCATCATGAGCATTCGAGATTGCTTGCAATAAATTATTGAAACGAGACGTATAACTGAAATAAAGACCCTTTGTTGAAAATCACTTTAATGCTAATTCTGAAGCATGAAGACGACTGACTGACTTTAGTATACTGACTTATATTAAGATTCAGATTGATACTTCAGACGCATAGGTAGAGAACCCTCGCGCTTGCGTGGAAAGCAATTAAATGCTTGTTCAATTTTCAACTTGAATTTTTATTTACAATAACACTCAAGTGTTTATTACCTAGTAAACGTAAAGTCATTTTTAGTTCTCCTATACGGATTCAGTCTTTTTTTGTTGTTAAAGACCGCTTTCCAGCTCCCATGTGCTCCACTGTAGTGTACAGATTTCGGTGTGCAGGCTGCCATGCCTCCTACTTTGGTAAAACATCGCGCAATTTGATAACACGCTGCAGGGAGCATTTGGGAGTTAATAAAGGTGGTCGAAAAATACAGACGAGTCCCTCTGTCATCTTAGAGTACATTAATGAAACTGTACACCCAACATCACTGGAATATTTCTCGGTGCTAGACAGAGCTTCCAACGATTTTGACCTACTTATTTATGAACTTTTACTTATTTAATGTGATCACCCCTCTCTTAACTCCCAACAGTCCTCTGTTCCTTTAGTTCTTTTCTGACCATATAGCCTTGGGCCTTTCGTTTTTGTTTTTTTACTTGCTCTTTGTTGTTGGTTTTCTTTGTTTTTGTTTTTGTTTGTGTGTTTTCATAATCCACATTCTTGTGCCTTCTTACATTCTTGTTTTCAGTAAAAAAATTGTTATTCTTCTTTATTTTATTATGTCAATATAAATATCCCTACATCTCATTGTAACACCAATTTATGATGACGAAGAATGGAGTGTCTTCGAAACGTTAAAAAATGATTATGCCCTTTTTATTGGAGTGTTCTCCTCATCATATACAATATGTTCATCGTCGCAGTACTTATACTTCGCTTCCTAAAAAAAGCAAAAAATGTAACTTTAACTAACGTTTTGAAGAAGATAACGATCCATCCGCGAATTTTCAACCTACAATGCCTTAGTCATGTAGCAGATCTATCGAAAGACATAGAAAGAGGGCAAGGGAAGGGTAAAGGAAATACAGAAAAAGGTGGTTAAGTTACCAGTCCAACGGGACTCATTTTTGTGAATCATGTACACTCATGTCAGTATCAGGTTGCTATGGTTACCACAGTACGGTAGTAACAATTCTCCCCCACTCTCGACCTTCTATTTAGCCTGGCACTGATGCGGGGGCGTAAATCGAGTCACAGGTGACAGGTCATTTCACTCTTGAATATTCCTGACCATGGGAATGGTGATTGTTACGCATGATAAATTGAATGGAAATAATCGACGGTGATCGTGACTTATAACATAAAATGATTGATGTTTCGGAGTTGTTCCTTCCATCACTCAAACAAGTGTTTCTGGCTTCTGCCTTAATCCTTGTCGCGAGCCTGGTTGTTGTGTTGGTATTCTGCCCAGAATTTTTATGGCGAGCTGGTGTGCGGTAAGTCTTCCTGTCCTCATCAAACACCGACCATATTGTTTATCTGTTTTGTTGAGAGGAACGGGCTAATAGTAAACATGATTACAACTTTTAATTTGAAAATCTCTGACTGTCTCGTGTTTGACAGTGACAACGCGCTCGAACGCTGTTTATAGCAAAGAGTGCCTTGAAAGTTTAGTTGATATTGGTTTTAGTTGAAGCCGAGTAATGCTTCCTAGGATTCGCGTAAGACGTAGTCTTTTTGCTTGTTGTGTACAGGACGAAACAATTAATGGAGTGGGAGTCGCCCTAACATTCCAAACTTCCCACTTTTTATTGACTGTAGTCAATCTTAGTCAACATCGTACAAACTTCTTTATGAAGCAGGTACTTCCATTCAAAACTGTCGGAGGACATCCCCGGGAGGCCTTGACATACACGGATAACTGGAAAAGTACAAATGCGTCGAATGGTTGCTGCTATGTTAAAGAAGGGAAAGTTTCAGTGTATTAGCTCATGAATTAAAGCTGCTATCGTATTATTTTAGAAAAAGGTATAAAACTGCCCCATTTGTATTGTTAATGCGTATTTTCACATATCTGTTTGATTGAAAGCTTAGGCCACAGGCTTGAAATTAACCTTTGTAATAAGCGAACCCCCGCCCCCCAAATTATATGTTCCATGTAAGTCTTTCAAATTAGATATTTGCCTTGCACATCTGGTCCTGATCAAAGGAATTTGGTAATGGATGTCAGCTACCATAGATGGTGAAAGCTGAAAATGTTTCTTCTTTCCAACTGTCAGAATAAATTGATTGCAAGCGCTCTGTAGTTGTTAGAGCAGTTGAAGTTTGTCATTTAGTTCAATTCAAAAAGTCTTAGAAGCTATAATTTGAAGCTAGAATGTACATAGTTACTGCTCTTCTTTGTACAACATTGTCTGCCTACTTCTGTGCGTATGGTTTTGTCCTCTAACATTGTTGAATTGTATAGCTATGTAAGTTGTAATAACTGCAACTCGTGTACTATGGTGTATGACATTGCTCAAGCCACATGGCAAAGCAAATGTAATTTTGTAACACCTGTAGTGATGCAATCATCAAATCATGACTGTTTCAATTCAAAGCAACATCCCAGTAGGTTAGTGGTCAGAGCATTCTTCTCGGGGAGCAGAAGGTCATGGGTTGGTTCCCACCCTTTATTTATGGCTTGTTTTCAAGAATTTCAATAAATTTATTCTCATTTCTACACAAATCAAACTGTCATAAAGAAAGAGTCGTATATCAGTTACACACCTACCAGAAAGCATTTGCACTTTACAAGTGTAAGGTGGAGGCATTTTGGTTGGTATACTAAAGTCAGTGCCATTTAGATTGATAAAGTAGCAGTGTCATACAGTACATAGTACCACAGAATGGTAATAAGAGCCCATGTGACACTTGGTATGCGTTGGAATGCTTTGACATTTTGTTAAGCAGGAGCAAACAATAGAACATGTTTAACATCATTTCCATGTTGCTAGACAAGGAATGAAGGTATCAAGTATCAAGTTATTGACCCCAGTCCTCTTTTTGTTGTTTTGTTTGCTTAATGATGTCTGAGATGCTGGTGATGCACCAGGATTATTTAGCAAATATTGACATTGGATTCATTGTCAAATTGTTATTGTATGGCAACTATTGAAAGTTAAACTGACAGGGAATGGTAAAAGTCCATGATTATACTTTTTGTTAACACTGCATTTAACAGTACAACAGTATATGGTAGGTCATGGTCATTTACCCACTTCTGATAACATTGTAGATGTTTTACTGAAAGCCAAGAAAAAATTTCCATGCAAATCAAAGCAAATGTACTGCTTGCAGAGATAAGGAAACATGTGTAACCTCCTTTTCATGTTCTCCTTGTGTGTGCATGTGTCCTGAAAATTTCTTTAGAGTTAGGGTCTGGAAGTGTCCCTTCTGCTTTTATTACTATTCTATGATACTACTACCAAATTTGTGGATAATTGCCCCATGCCTTATGGGGCTTTATAGTAGCCCCCATATATTATGGGCAGATAACAGCAAAAAAATTTAGTCCTCCACATTCTGCATTGGGCAATTTACTAACAGTGCAAATGTTAGGTTGAGAGATTTGCGTTTTCTAGTAGTTACCCTGATGGGTGACATCACCTTTTATCTATCTCATTATTGTAAAGTTGCCCACTTTAGTATAGACTATTTCTAGTATAAGCAGTACACTATGAAGCATATGAACAGAGAACAATTGCAACTTTGTGTTGTTATTTCCAATTATGGTGCACACCATATTTGATTTTTATATTGTATTGTTATTGAAAAAGTTGTTTCACATTGACAAAAATTAATCCTACAGTGAAAATGCAAAATATAATGCAAGTGGGGTCTTAGGCATACAATGATTATTCATTTTGACATCTTTTAAATACAATAGAAATTATAATATTCCATCCATAAGAACATGCAATATTCATAAGAGGTATATGTATATAAGGTATTATGTATGATAAACAATGATATGTGTATACTCTATAGTTGCACATGTATAAAAAACTTAAGCAGTGTTTATTTGGGTGTGTAAATTTCTTTTTATATCCCTGGTCTCCTTCAATCCATCTGATCAGATTTGTTAAGAAGGAATACCTCTCACTTAAAGATGTACTGCAACTTGCAAACAGAAGTTAAATACATCTCATCAGGTCATTCAATTCTAGTTGATCTGCGCCAGTCAGTCATGAGCCAGACCTTATTTTGTTCTCAATGCTGCTATTATCAGGTTTAAGTTACAAACTAGTAATAAAAAAATAAGGCATCAGTTAATTGGCTTCTATGACTTTCACCTTGAGCCTATCACCTTGAAACTCATACTTGACCTAGATATTTTAATTTGCTGAATTCCTGTTTTTCCAATGTGACAAAGGAAGTGAAATTTGTACAAGTCCCAATAATGTCTATTCTTGAACTGTTCATATCACAAAATAGAATTGGACATAAGCAGCAATCTCTTCAGACAAAGCATATTTTCAAATAAAACATGGTGTTCCATACAGCAACTACTGCAAGAAAACTACTCTGTACACATGTGGACCTCAATGTTAGAAAATAGGAAGCATGCTTTGTTATTCATCTGGAGATCCACACAGTACAGTACCAACACCAAGCTGAGACTGTACCAGAGCTGCATTCTGTCTATGCTCCTGTATTGATCTGAATGCTAGAGGATGACAGAGGCAGATCTTGCCAGACTTTGATCTTTCCACGCCACCTGCCCTCAAAGAATCCTCCGCATCTTTTGGCCGGAGAAAATTTCCAATGAAAACCTGCTAAGGAGATGCAAGCAAGAGGACTTGG
>JANTCA010003523.1:10675-29474 GCA_024741275.1 Chironex yamaguchii | reverse complement strand
ATATGTTCTAGTCACAGACAAAATAGTTTGTGACATGTATAGAGTGTTTGGCAGCATAGATTTGGTAGATTTCTAGCAGATGGGCTTAATACCAGATAAGTTTGATGCTAAAGTTTCCCCTCACGTACCATGCACATATTCTATGCCTTCTACGTCTTGTAATGCACTTCTTTTTTCACGTCTACACATTACCTCTTTTATTCTAATCTTTTGACTCAACTTTGGTATTGCTTCGCTTCTGTTTGTATTCCTTATTCAGCCATTTGGTGATAATTGTAATTGTTACCTTGTGTATCATTAGAATTGTCAGTGTGCGTTAGTTTAATGTGTTTTTTTATTTGTCACAGCAGACACACGAAGGTTGGGTATATATTAAGTACAAGTTTCTGCTTCACTTTACATTTTGTATTTGTTAGAGACAGCTATTTGTTATATTTACATTCTTATCCCTAAGAGCCTGTTTCATGCTTAGCTCACTCCTTTGAGGATTTTTCTATAAGAATACCTTGTGATTTTATTTTGGGAAGTTTGTAAGTTACAAACTGTACTTTAAGAATTCACAATCAACATCCTTGCAGTTCACAGGGTTTGACTCCTGATATTATTCAAATAGCATATACCATCTAATTATGAACACAAATTATATATGTAACTCATGAATGTAGCATTGTTTGCAATTTGTTTTTTAAGTATTCTTTTGTATTTTTTTGTCATATATGTAGGTGTGTTTTTGATACAAAGTAAGCATGATGATAATTATTCTACACTAACATAATGAGTATATAACCCTTGAAACATTGTTTCTCAGATGTAAATTTGGGATGCATGATTTGGTGATTACATCTCTTTGATCCTGCTACATTGAACTTAATGTAACAATTTCAGGTACTGAAATGAAAGAGGGAAAATGAAGAGAGAGGCTTCAATACACATAAGCAAGTTATTTTTTGCCTTGAAAATCTTATTTGATTTAAGTTACAAATAGTGACTTCTTCAGCTTTACCACTTCCTGTTCCCTTTCTCTGATACCACATCTGTGGGGTAGAAGAATGCCAAAGAGAAACAACATCCTTTATCTTGTGTCTATGATAGCTATGTACTCAAATAGTTTACTTGGCTGCTTTTGGAATATGAATTTTTACAATGATTATGTTAGTGGCCTTAAAGGATTAACCATTTTGAAGAATTTGTGTTGCAGACAGTAGTGAAAAATTAAAAGTGCATAGGATTTGAGATGCACAGTTTGAAATATGCCCTTAAATTGATGTGTTGGAATGCGTACACTTAATTGTATACCTCATATGAGTAGATCAGGCCCTTGTTCATCTTGTCTTTTATGTATACATTCTTTTGTACATGTATAGTTATATGTTCCAAGAAATAAACTTGTCACCTGACACTGGTCATTTAGGTTACTCAGAATATGGTAATAGATGGCCAAGCTGAAATTGTATAAGTTAAGATTTAATATTGACCAATGAGACATAAGCAAACAATTGATTAAATAAGATAAACAAAAAAGTGGCATACTTGATTTGAAGAATGTCACAGAGGGAGTTAAGGGCAAGATAAGTGTGAAGGGTAAAAGGCTATTTAAACAGTCAAACTAGGACAGCAAACTCCTGTTTAATAAGGCATGGTCCATTTTCCCAGATAAAACCACGTCTAAAACACTGAGATGGAATGTGGATTTAGCATTTCTAGAAACTGTGAATGTAGTCACGGAACCTAACATTGCGATGTGCTGTTTACAGGTGCTATTAGATTACAAAGCAAAATTGCTTTTGTGTATTTGGGGATTTACATGATTACCAAGGTTGCTGACATATTCTGGCAGAACTTATGCTGATGGGCCAAGGTACATGTTGTTTAAATTTATCAATCAGCCTTAGAGAAAGGTTGTCTAGGTATGTTTCATGGCTGATACAAAAATTTGTAAATTACCATACTCTTTTGTTCAGTATGAAGCACATCCTTTTAAGTTATAGCAAAATCTTAGATGTACTTTAGCTGACTTTGAGGGTACTACTCACCAAAGGTTTCTGAATTAAAAGATTTATTGGTAGTAGAAACAGCTTATACCTGAAATAGGTGAACTTCTCATAGTTTAGGAAATGATTCAAGGAAAGTGGAAGCCTTGCTGTGATGTTGATTGCTTGCTGACTGCATGCATTGAGACCTATGCAAATTCCTGTTTTCATTGTTATTAAAACTAAGCTGTTGTTTAGTATCATTCATTAGGATACCATTCTTCCTGTCCAGCACACCCTCGGTGAAGTAGAGCTTATTCTTCACTTGCCTGGTAGCTTTGGTCAGCTGCATTTGCACATTCATACTTATTTCAACAACACAGCAGGTTGCAACTTGTTTTTATTGTGTAGTAGTGATTTGCAGTTATTTATGTAAACAGAGGTATTGGTACTTAAAATTTCCGTTTGAAATGAATATATGTCTTTTGCAGAATAGGGGTGAAGATAGATGGGATGTTGGTTGAGTCAGAAACCCGTTCAGTTTAAGTATCTGATAATGCTATGTGGGAAGGGAGTTTAAAATTGGACATATTATTGCAATTTGAACTCAAACCTTATGTGTTCTAGTGTAGTGAAGCAATTCTGCTCACTTTACAGTTACACTTTGTGTTCGACAATCAACATAATTGTTCAGTTTGTGCCCAATAATTCATGTAAATGTGGAAATCTTAGTTATATATAACTTTCATTTACATGTTTTTTCCATTTCTTAAAGCTCATAGTACGTTACCGTGACTTTGAGACAAATTTTGTGCTGCAGTTTACATGTGTCCTTTTCCCTCGTAATTAATTCTATGTTTGTCATTTTGCAGATGAATGAATTGAATAACATATCTCAACCTGTCATGTTACTGCATGATGATTTCAAAGCTTATAGCAAAATAAAAGTCAGTAACCACAACTTCAACAAGTAAGTTTGATTCAGTGATCAATTTTCATGTTCAGTTGCACCCAAAATATAAATGTGGTCGGCTGAACCCTAAGTTTAAGCTCTTTGATATCCGTTTGAAATGTGAATGCTTGTTTGCATCAAAATGTCTGAAAATATCCTTCATATGTACCCACAAGTTGATAAACATGATAAAAGATGCCATGGTAACTATGACTTGCAGGGCAATGTGGTGTTTTTCACCTGTTATGCATTCTTCTGCTTGATTTGTAAATTTGGTGGTCGCTGGTGGCTCTCGAGCGATGTGCTTCACATTTTAGACATCCGACGTCAAGATTTTCTTTTCAGCCTTTATCGTGGCTAGTGGCCATGATGTTTTCGTCAACTGCCTTAAATCTTGCCAAAAAACATGCTTACTAGGTCATTCTTATTTCATTTGAGATGTAGACAGTTACTACCTAACTCCTTGTTTATGATAAAGCCAAAATATTGTCTGTAGCGCAGTGTTATTTACTTTGGTCACCATTTTTGCTGTTGTCGTGTTTACCAGTTGGAAAGTTTTAGGTTAAATAAAATATGAAAGTTTTAAAAACTACTATATGGCGCGCAAAACAATCTGTTCTCAAAAGTATTTATTTTTTCCCCCGCAAAAAGGTGGTGGTAAAGTTACATATACTTCGGTTTTAGCCTCGCCGCACTGCGTTATTGTAACTCACACTAGCGTTGAAGCAAGTGTCAACAGTTTCGGGACAGAGAAATTTAGGAAAGAAACGACCATGCTATGCTTAAAGACGTCCTAACGAGGCTTAGTATAAATGATGATAACGCTTTGACCATTCGCCATTAAAAGACATCTGTTTGGCATCTTTTGCGGCTGCATAGTCCATCATTAACTTGCGACTAACCTCTTTGTAATACGTAACTACGCTGATGTAACCGGGCGCGCATCAGTTGTAATGTAATTTTAAATTTAATTTCGAAATTATCTTTAATACTTAAAGTGAGACTGTGTAAAGCACAAAAACGTCGATTATTTAATCGTGTGAGAAACTTTAGCGCATTATGGTTGCACAACATCGACAGTTCAAGGAATGGTTAAGACATCGAAAACTCATGAGCAGGCTTCTTTAGTTATATCTGAATAAAGAGGAGGTCAGTCTATGTTGTTCTGTTTCCTTGGAATCAGAGTATAATCGCTGTATAATTACAATAAACCGAATAACAATCAAAGCGTACGTGAGGCGAACTCACGGTTATGATATGACATTTGCTGTGACCTTGCTTTTGTAACTTCTGCTTTTTTAAAGTAAACATTTTCTATCGAAGACCTACTAAATACCTAGGTTCCTGAGAAAAACAGACCTAAAAGTTACGTTTTTGTTCTCATGTAACATCTCTAATGCTAAATAGGGGCGTGGCCCCTATAACTATAATGGGTCACACCCAAATCTGAAATTTGCCCCCGCCCCAGCGAAAAACCCCACCAGCCGCCACTGCCATTGATCCTGATTGGTTCTTCAAATGATGACATGACATACTCCACTCCATTAAAGCCAAATGGTTCTCCTCATGATAGGATGATGGGCTGCACTCGCAAAACAATCGAAGTTCCGCTCGACCAAAAACATTGTGGTAAAATTGAAGCGTCACTAACAAGTTCACACTTATCCGATTTGGATAACTCCGTTTTATTCCATTTACAAATGACTTAACCGTGAGTTAAAAGCGATGTAATGCCCTGACTTTGATCTGTAGGACTGTTTACGGTCCGTTTAAAAATTGTCTAACGCAAATTTTGAGCATTTTACAGGCCCCATCTCCGGTGTCACATATCGTAACATTTGAGTCAACTCCACATTTTGTGATATAACAGTTTCGTGAAACCCCGCCTATGGATAAAGATTACCGGGAGCTTTAACACTGATACACATGAGCTCATCATTGATCGTCGTTCAAGTCATTAAAATTATTGACCCTTTCCCGTATTATTCTCTTCGTTCACGGGTAAGCTTCTGAGTATGCTTGCCTAATTTTACTGCGAAGTCGGTGCTTATTATTGTCAGCCAATGTCAAACTTCACAGTAACTACCGAAACTACTAGCAAGAAACTTCTAACAACAAGCGGCCTTCTTCTCCTTGTACAAATTATCTGTAATCAATGGAGCGCTCTGGTAAAATGTTGCAATACCTTACAGTCAGAATGCATTTAGCATGCACACTAGGCAGCACAAACTCCAAGAAAATTGAAAAAAATTTGTTGTGTTTTTCTGTAATTATGTTCGAAAGATCAAAACTTTAATGTAGTATAAAACAATAACAGCCTGGGAAATGAGGAGTACGGGAAATAAATTTGCATGTTTTTTAAAAAAATTCCTGTTTCAGTTTATTTTGCTAACCATCTTTTGTTACATAATATGTACATTGAAACCCCTAGCAAACCAATGGGTTCGAATTCGGAAAAAATACCATTGGTGAGAGAAGCTAACTGGAGCCAGTTCTCATAATGAGCTCCCTTCCTAGTAAATTCCCTAATCAGATACGCTCAGTAGCGAGTATGCTACAAAGGATCCCCCCAAAAAGAAACAACAACAAAAAAACAAAAATGTCTCCAACTTTGTACTTTAAAACCATGGCATTTATATCCTTCCTTGAGTGACGGTTTGCAGACAATATGTCTATTTAAAGGCGATGTTGCTGTTTGTTGGTTGGTAGCGTGTCTTGGTGATTACTCTACTCTTTTTAACCTCTTAGGTGTAACCCACCACATCTTTCTTTCTTTATCCTACCCAGTCTAAGGCACAAGAAAACGAATGGCTTGAAACGCAATATGTTAAGAGTCTTGTGCCTGGCAAGATTTCTAGTGAATATGTCTTCTAAGTTGTTTTCTGTCTTTGATCTTCTCCATTAGTTTTTTTCTGAAATGTAGACTACAAAGGACTGGTACTGGCGTGTGTGGTAGTGATTTTAATTCGGTGTAATAATTAGATTTGTATTTTAATTCGGTGTAATATGTGTACGCATTTTCTTCATGTTCTGTATTTGTTTTATTCGTTTTTTAATTGCATTTCTTCAATTGTAGGGAAGTGATGCCTGGCCATTTCAAGTTCAAAGAATATTGTCCATTGGTGTTTAGGAACTTAAGAGAGCGTTTTGGTTTAGATGATCAATATTTCCGCGTAAGTGGCATAACAGTTAATTGATGTAATCATCTGTATTACTAAAGAATAACGCTAAGTCAAGACGATGGTACAAAGACGACAACATGCTATGTACCTCGCTATTCTTTACTACGCATGCGCATCAAAATATTCTGGACAGGGTACGCCCTAACCGTGATATATCATAATCTTAATCATCCTTTCAACTAGCGATGGTACAGTTCTTTTTATAATTACGTTATTTGATTGACTACTGGAACTGGAGGGCTTTGTCAAAGGTCGGATATGACGTATGTTCCAAGCATTGTTCAAGCTCCTCTACTCTGTGCCGTGTTTTCGAAATATTGTGGAAGGACGTGTATTTAGAATAAATTTGATTCCAACATTTAGCTTTACAGTTGACCATTTTAAAACTGAGGCTATAAACTATCTTAGAACAGCATACCTTTCTTATGGTGAAATTATTTTGGAAAATTTTCTTGGACTTTACACCTGCCGTGGTTATGTTTAAGGGGCACCACTTTTTGCTTCATGTTTTTTGAAGCTTGTAAGCATCGAGATCGAAGCACCAATCATTTAGGGCATCTCTGCTTACTGGTTTAAGCTCTCACTTGACTTAAAACATGACTTAAAGTAAGTAGTATGCTAGGATCAAACTCTTTGTTAATAAAGCATTTTTTATTGGATTGAGTTGTACCTGTCTTTAATCTCTGTTATTATCTGTGAGTATTTTCTTCTTTCTTGATTTGGTTTGGTCGAACGATTGATTGACGTGAACGATTTCAGGCCTGAGAGCTTGACGCCGGACGTCCGCTGTATTCTGGCCCCGCAGCCGTCGCTGTTAAACTGTGTCCGGAGCTAGATTGCTGATAATATTTGTTGAATTTTGGGCCCAGTTGACGGCTCCACAGATATTCTTCAGAGAAGTCCTGTTTGACGATTCTGGCCCACGTTCATTTTTGAGCATTTCTCGTGTGTCGTCAACAAGGTGGTTTTGCAACATTCCATTGTAAATATGATTTTGGCATCTTAGAAATGCCGCCTTGCCACTTAACGACGAATAGAGATAGTTACTTGAAATATGCCGTAGGGTCATTGCAACGTTATCTTATCGTTGATTCGTGAGCATATGCAAAACAGGGTCACAAAAAATTGTAAGGTAGTATTTTGCTGCAGGGTTGGCGCCAGGGGCCAAAACATGATGTGCCGGCATCCTATTAGAGCTTAAGTGCCGACGATTGGGAAAATATTCCGGCAGAGTTTTTGAATTCCTTTGCACAAATTCTATTGAATTTATGTATTTACTTTATTGAAAAACAGATGCTGAGAATTGGAGCATTCATAAAATACTTGAACTGTTTATAATATACTTAATATCATGAGATAAATTATAATGTAACTATAATGCAATTTGATATAAAGCGTACTAGGAAGCAATCATGTACAGTTACAACGGCCTATTGTAGTAAACGAAAGATCCATGGAACTTTATAGAAATACAATACCAGTGTCAACGTATTTAATCGTTATTTGGTACCATGCCTTTCGCATTCAAATATCATGCGATTTTGCGACGGTTTTCAACTTAGCCTTCAGGCAACAATTTTCTATCTTCGGCAAGTGCAAATGCCGACATTTATTTTCTCCGTTTATATTTGGCTGCCGACGGGGTGTCATTAGGAATTTTCAGGGGGCAGCTGCCCCCTCAGATGGCACCCACAGGGCCATCTCTGTTTTCTTGCATTTTTGTCGTATGATGAAATGTGCGATGTTATTTTATATGTCGTGTTTATATTCTGATGTACTATTATTAGTTACAAGATATTTAAATCTATGAAGTTGTATACCCTTGGAATCCTTTTTTGTTCTCTTTTGCACAAATTCCATACCATTTTCTGTGAACATGGAATTATAATTTGGGGACATTTATGAGAGTTCATGTACTGTGTTTTTATCTTCTTCTGTTGTATAGAAGTCTTTCGCTCTTCCACCATTACCAAGTGAGGCTGCAGGGAACAGTGGTGCTAAATTTTTTCAAACACAGGATAGGTTGTATTATATAAAATGCATCGAGAGCGAAGAAGTGGAGATGATGCATCATCTTTTACCAAAGTATCATCAAGTAAGACAATTTTTCTTATTTTCGAGAAAAGCTGCGTATATACCGGCTGAAAAGTTTCGAGTTTCCTTGTATCAATTATACTAATTTATGCGCAAATTAATTGAAATGATGAACCTTACATAAGGTGGGTTGAGGTGAGGGAATATGATGTTTATAATAGAGAGATGAGTTTGAATCCGTTACTGAGGATGGGCAGTGTCCCACACATTTGCTACTCCTTTTCATTTAAAGTCGTTCCACCCCAGCATGATATTAGTCGCTACCCGAACAACTTATATTTTCAGTCATTTTGCCGCTGTTATTCCAACTCTGTTCCCTTGTCTTTTCCTGCTTTGGATTTTAATGAAGTCCAGTATAAATGTCGAAACCCATCTGTGATATCTCAAAGTTGGCATTCAAGGAATGTGTCAACAATTTCCAGCGTCTCCTCAACAGCAATATTAGTAAAGTGTCACATTTTCTTTGAGCCACCCCTCGCTTCTTCAACCTTTACCACGAAACACGATATTCGTACGATTTTCCACTAAGTAGTAATGCAAAGCGTCCAGTCTGCTCTTACATTTTAGAGGGCTCGCTGGAAGGAAAGATGAAAATCTTTTTGCCAATATGGTAGCACCAAGTAGGTGAAGCTTAGGGAAATGCATAATAGTGGAATTCACCCAATTTTGGTTTTTCTTATTTACAGTAGCATGTAGTAGATAATGGGAGCGAATGCTCTGGCAGTGACAGTTATTTTTCTGCGCCATCGCATTGGCATTTTTGCTACTTCTGTAATTTACGCTACCACTTTTGTATCCTCCAAGACCTTGTGGAGCTGTTTATGTAGTTGTGTGCATGTAATTTAGAAACGTTTCACTTAAGTGTATTTATTTGACTATTTGAGTCTAATTTAGCGCGATTCAATCTGTGTTTTATTTGTCTTTGTAGTACATCGTAGAATGTCATGCTGAAACATTACTTCCACAGTATGTTGGAATGTTCAGAGTCACTGTGGACAACAAAGAAACATATTATATTGTTATACGAAGCATTTTCAGTGCAACGAAACGAATACACAGGAAATATGACTTAAAGGTAAGTTTTTGTGTCTTTCTCTCTATCAAGCAGTTGCTGCCACCCTTTTATGAAGAAAGGACAAAGTTTGATAGGGGAGATTTATCCGGCGGACCTAACGATCAAGGGAGGGCTTCTGGTTCCTAGAGACACCGCGACGTCAGAAAAATCCATTTAAGCTGACATTTTTCTAGATATGCATCGTAACGTTTGTTTTAAGAATTTGTTAGCGAATAAGGCTGCAATTTCTTCATTTTCAACTATGTTCACAAAAATTTTGAATTCCTAGTATCCCGCAACGACTAATGGCACTTAATTTAAAATTAAACTTTAAAATTCAAACGTTCGCGACGCGAGCCAACATTCACCTTGAGGGAGAACTGCTCGATCTTCGTTGGTGGCAAAGTGAAATCTATTCAGTATGATCATGAAGGTTAAAGAGAAAATGATAAACGAGAGTTAAATATTTCCGATTGCTGTGCGAATTCATTTTCAATTTCCGACAACATGTAAATTATTGACATTCTTGCATATAGGTTTCAAGAGACACTGAAAATCCAGACATTATTAGCATCTAGATATTTATATGAAATTTATTATAAGGCATTGAAATTTCTCCGAAACCAATTTTTCACAAAGGGCACTTGGATACCCCCGCGCTACCCCCGCACCACTAGGGTAACGGAGGCAGCTGCCCCCGTGGCTCTGGCGCCACTGACCATATGTACTTTCGCTATCAGTAAGGATCAGAATTGGTTCGTGTAGAACATGTAGAGGGATTAGAATAAGGTATCCGGCTGTCACGTGAACGAGAATCTTATAATGAAGATTGATTACCGGCCCAGAAAATTCAGCCATGGACTGCGGAATCGGAGGTTGTCATGCAGTCCTTTAATATGCGAAACTCAATCTTAGAAAACTACTTTCCTTTACAACGTTGCCAAGCAATTCGTTCATGAATTTAGGCTGAATTGTTAGTGCAAGTGCAATGTATTTGGAAGTGTACGATACGCAGATGTTATTGTGAAATTTTTCGAAGTTTATAACTGTTCGGTAAGCAATTTATTTGTCACGGAAGATTAATTAAACATTTACAACGGTGGTTTGCTGTGGTTATACAGGATGTTAAATATAAACTTTTCTGTCCAAGAGGGTTATGAAGGTGCAGTTGTTACGGTTTACTTAAGGAAGATCGGAAGTCTAAGCTCTAGACGTGGACACATTGGTTCATTTCACACTAAACGTTCGCTCGAATGGAGTCCAAAGTGTTTGGATATTTGCAATCCAATGATCGTATTGCGTCGACTTTCTGGTTGAATTTTTTGTATTTAAGATTTGTTTTATTTATGGTGGTGATATTGATAGCCAAAGAGTGTCCGCCTTCGTTTGGAGCTCAGAAATAACTGATTTCCCCATCATGATTTCTTTTATCAAATATTATTCTTTTCTTTTCTTTCGATTACCGTCGTCTTGAGTTTTTTCCTGGAATTGATGTTTTTAGGGTTCAAGGATAGATAGAGAAGTAAAAGAATCAGATAAGGTATGTTTTCTACCAGGTCGCTTTGTCGTTGTCATACACAACATCTTAGACATTTAGGGACAGCTTGATTGTAAGGTGACTGTATCGTGGCTGGAACGTGGCTGCAGTAATACGTTTTTCACACAGTGTGCACTTAGACAATTTAAGCATGAATTTTCAATCCGAAAATCCCCTTGAAAGTTTTCGACATCACTTTTAAGACAGTTAAAGCATTTAAGTAACAAAAAGCTATTAAGTATGTATTTAGCAAAATGTCGGAAATATTCTAGGACACTTTCCATTTTTGTACAATACAAATACTGTTGAAACTTTGAAGTCCGAGGAAGTTGAAAAAAATTGTAATTTTTAACAAGGGCATGGGGGAGGACCCCCTTGTTAATTTGTGTCTTGACTTTGAGAGGACCCAGCCCTTAAGAAATTTTGCATGTATTATCATATTTGCAACTATAAAAACATGGGGGCGGTCATGAAAACCACACTCTCTCATATGAAATTGTCACTTGAGGCCTTCTTGATAAGTGTTTTAGAAAGTACCCCTGCTTGCAAGGAAGAGTTATACTGTATTAAGGCATTCGTCTATTGATAGTTAAATTGTCACGTATTTTTAAAGATGTCGCTCGTTGGATGTTGTCGGTCTTAATACAAATTAATATGCTCTGGAGTTAGTATATACCGTAAATCCTCTAATTCCTTATTTTTGATATTTTTGAATGAGGGCTTATTCAATGGAGCGACTTATACGAAAGGGGGGTTATAAAATTATCTGAAACATGCCAGTTTAAAGTTAAAAATTTTTTTTAATTATAAAGATACACAATTCAAATATAAAAATTAGAGGAGTACCAGTACGTTTCGATATGAATTGTAAAGTGGAATTTACTGCGCCAAGAACTGGTGTGCTATAAGGGCAATCGGGAAGAGGCCATGCAATATGACCGTAATGCAATTTGCTTTTTTCAGTCAGCATGCCATCAATTAGTTGATCATAATCCGGTTGAAATTGCTCAACTGGTGAACTATTTTCTCGGTGCTGCAAATACGAACACCATGATTTCTGTTGTTACTGGGAAGAGAAAAGGAGAAATTAATTTAGTTATTCCCGTGAAGTATATTGCATACACAAATGTGTAGAAACAAAATCGCCTCAAACTCTGTGTACATAACGAAAGCATTGTTAGAAAACCTCACATGTTAGTAATTCCTATACGAGTATTTAAATTAACATTAAGAAATGAATTTTTGTGGTAACTCGATAAAACTCCAATAGGAACCTCAGATGGGAAAATCAACATATTAGCAGTGGGGGCTTATTCTAACAGGGGAGGCTTGTTAACAGTTTTCAGTTCTAGGGTGGGGGCTTATTCGAATGGGGGAGGGACTTTTCGAGTAGGTTCAATTCGAGGATTTGCGATAGTAGGAATACAACGAACTGCTACCGTTTTGACGACAAAAGTGAAAAAACCTTGAATTTTGGGCGCACAAAATGTTGGCATCCGATAGAAAGATTCGGGGCTTGTCAAACTTTGACTTGATACTTAGACTAAAAATTCGCGAATGGATCGTTTTTATCTCCAGTTAAGTTGAGAATTATATATATTTTTTATTAATACACTAGTCCCATTTTTCCCATGGCAATAGATCTTTTATAGCTTCGTGTGAGTGTGCGTGTCATTGCAAAAATTGACTAGTGGCCCGCATTGCTCTTTAGAAGGGCGGTACCGTAGATATAAAAGGTCCTTTTATGTCTATGGGCGGTACAGTCGCGACTTTTTTTGCATACGATGTTTACTGACAATGACGAACAATAAGAATCGAGTTCAGAGTAACTATTTAAAGGTGTAAATCTTGCAAATATGTTCCCGATAATGCCACTGCTTGAAGAGAGCCTTTTGTCATGAACTTGGCCATAATCACCGTTAACTCCCTCATCAATCGCTTGTCAATAATATAGTTTTGTAATTAAGTAGATACTTAAGCTACACGTTTGACAATTACTGGTACAGCTGTCGTTCGGGCAAGTTGAATTTCTAAAGAGGTGCTACATTTTGTAGCAAACATTTCAATTTGATGTTCGGTTGACCTCGTTGTTGACAAGGGCAACGCAGACAACAGGATTGGAGTAAGACGTTTGAGATATTAGAACCAGAGATTAAGGCTAAACTTTACACAAATTGTGTGGGACTATTTTTTCGATATTGTTTTAAAATGAGCACTTGGTTTGCTAATTACTTGAATGTGCGGAATCGAATAGTAATCTAATCTCAAACCAACCTCGCCCTTCCATCTCCTACTGACGTTAGTTCCCGTTTGAGTTCTATATTTATAGATCAGGATGGACTGAATTATTTACACGATAATCGAGTAAAGACAGTACTTAAGCCTGCATTCCCCGATAGGTTAAATGAAAAAAAAGTAACTAAAGGTCAACCTGACTGCTCTCGTTCCATGCAGGACACATTAAGGCGCCAGAAATTTGACGACATATATCATGGTATTAAGTCGTCTACTGAAGCTTTAAGGAACGGAGAGACTTTTGTTTGTTGGTTGCGCTTGGCGGTGAAGGACAAAGGGGAGGAGGGATGGGGATTGATCCAGTACTCTCTGCCCTTCTAGCCAGCAGTTCCGACAAACTGGTCAGGAATAAGTGCGAGTGATTGAGGAAGGGAGAGAGTGGGTGTGTGACCGAGTGAAAGAGTGAGTGAGTTAAGTGTATTCTGGAGGAATGGAGTGAGCAGTGACTGAAAATTGGTTAAAGTGACTGTGTGCCCGCCGGTCTACTTTCGTTTGTGAACATGTTATTAAATCGGTAAGTAGGTGTAATGGTATGCATATTGGTATGAAGAAGATTAAGTGTTGGTTAATAATACGTCAATTTAAGCAATATTTATATTTTGCAATATTCTGACTGAAATACGTTTGTTGATTTGCCACTTATTCTCAACAATCCATTTTCCAATCCATTTTCGTTAATTGAGAGAGACAACTCTTCGAATGTATTTTTATTATTTTCACGACTATAAAGCCTGAAATCTGTCTCCTGTGTCCTTGTTATAATCATACAGTCTGGACATGCTTTCTTTCTTGTCAAGTACAGCACCACTGGGATCTAAATTTGGTGAAGTGAAGGTGGTTGTGTATTTGTATTTTTAGGCAAGTAAAGAACTACCAACGTTTAAAGATAAAGACTTTGCTAAAGATAACGTAAAATTACTGGTCGGACAGGAATCGAAGGATCAACTGCTCAATAAGCTACGAAAGGATGTTACGGTTAGTAGCAAACAATAAGTAGTAAAGTCAAAAGTGTTCTTTTGTGTGAATGAGATACATCTTCTCACGATGTTGTTAATACTGTAAAGTAGCTCATGTCATCCACCTACAATCATACTATTTACCTGGAAGCAAGAAATATTATCTAAGGGAAGTTCGACCTGGCTTGAGTACACAAACGATTCCGTTGTTTACAGGAAGATCATTAATGCCTCTTCGTTGTTTGATCTGAAATAAGATATGCCATCACTTGTGCAAGAAAAATGATTTGATGTATATCAAATTCTAAAGTGAAAATGAAACGCAACAGTACATTTTAGAATCCGTTCTCGCTGCTTGATCGGCAGTAAAAATAGCTCATAAGTATCTGTTGCATTTCACTGTGAAAAATCACTGTTATCAAACGATAAATCAACATATAGGACACTATTGCAATAGATATAAATACTTAGCCGTAATACCAAAATCTTGAAAGTTTTTGGCTACACAAAGCAGATTGCGCATGCCCAGACACTGACGAAGTGTCACGCTAATATCTTGTGGTATGGATATTGTACGTAGCAGAAACTAACCTTACGAACTAACGTGTCAATTATATTCAGTCGCATCACTAAGGCCTTGTGGGTCGAAATCTGCCGTATTGATCATTATGTCGTGCAAAATGCGGCATTGTTACAAATTTATTTATTTGCAACTATAACCTTACAAGGTAAACAGAACGCAAAGTAGTGTCGATTTGGCCTATTAGCAGGTAAGACACTGTAAATTGTTTTGAGATTTGAAAACTTAATAGAGAGGTTTAGATGCAGTACGAGTAACCCCACATAGGTAGGAGGTCGAACTCGTACTCCTACTGGTTCTTTGCGGTGTTAAGGTATTTTAGTTTAAATACAGTCGCGATATTTACCTAATCGAAATGGCAGATGCAATAGCAATAGCTACTTTCAAGATTCAGTTTGACGGTATGAATGACGACTCTCTTAGCTTTGCTTCAACAAAAATACCATTCCTTGCCTTGTGAGTGCTTTTGGGTTTCGTTCGAAATTCGTTTTTCAAATTCGTTCTGTCCACGACGAGAAGTTTCAAGGAAGTCGTCCTGAACGACTGTCGTCAGTACGAGTTTTTATGGTGATTCCCGCATAATGTGCACAGATCAGTTGCGCGTTTGAAAACTCGTACTCGTACTTGTGCTCGTGCTCGAACTGGATCTAAACCTTCCTAATAACACGTCATTGCTCATTTCGAAAAAGGAATCGCCGTTTCGAGGAGTAGGCGAGTAATGGCACCGTGCATTGTATTTGTGATTCTTAATTTTACCTTTGTAGTTCCTGTCAGGATTAAATATCATGGACTACAGTTTATTAGTTGGTATTCATGATGCAGACAGGATAGACTCTGAGGACGATGATCTTGATAATGATGAAAATGATGAATTGGACGACACTGACGATTCGCATGAGGAGTCCCCTCCTTCGCCAACAGCAGTTGATGGAAAGGATTTTCGGTCATGCAGTGTCATTAGCAATGAACTACTGCTCGATAATGAGATCTATGCTGTTAACAGTGCAGATGGTAATGTATACTTTAACACAAAAGCGTAGTCATCTCCTTGTTTTCCTTTTCTCTTTGTTGCTGTTTTTTGTTTTTGTATTTGTGTTGGCTTAGTTAAGAGACTATCGTCCTCTTCTTTTTCATTGTGCCCATCTCTTCCCTTTTGAGCTCTGGCAAACCTAACATTGTTGATTCTTTGTACAGGAATCTGACGTGTGCTTAAACTATGTTGTAGTGTAGACATGAAGTTCTTGAACAATCTTTTTGTGGTACGAAACTCGAAAAATCGCCTTGACAATTTGCGGCATTGCGCTAAAAACTAAAGGCTTTTTTCGGAAGAAAGTGTTCGTTAATTCACTTGGACTCTTGAGTTGTGCTTTGTTTCTTCATTTTCTCTTATTTTTCCTTTCCTGTTTATGATTGGCAAGTTTTGATACATGTTTCGCATAGAAAAGGTTGCCATATATATATATACTTTCGATTCATACTCGGAAGAGTGTCAGACGATAATAGCGTTAAAATATGTTTGTAGCGCAATGTTGCAAATGTTCAAGGCGATACTCAATATTTGCAGGAAAGGTCATTTAAGTTGGAAACAGTGTTAACGAGTGGATTAGTGAATGTAGCATTTACTTTGCATGAGTCAATAAAGAGACATAAAGATGGAGATGGGTACTTCTCTTAAGACGAAAATTGTGCGGGATGGAATTTTAGCTCAATAAAGTCTTTATAGTGTATATTTTATCCAGTTCCAATGAAATGTGCCATGTTGACAGTTTTTCCGCGTTTTTGTCCAAAATAATTTAACTGTTTAAATTTCTCAGTTGTGATTACATTCCTTTTTATTGTAGAATCTAAGCATGAAATCTACTATATGGGCATCATTGATGTTCTGACGTATTATGGAGCAACAAAGAAAGCAGCTCATGCGGCAAAAACAGTCAAACACGGGGTATGTCATTTTGTTTTCCATTTTAACTTGAAAATGCTACACATTCCTATGCAAGGCGTTTGCATCCTCCATACGGTATCAGTAGATTCCGAGGTTTTCACAACCTGTTAATGCTGTCACTGTGGTTGTCCAGGTGATTTCATTTTTTGGTGATTATTATGTTAACTGCAATTACTATTATCATCAGCAGTCTATTGACTTGCCTGTAAATGGTTTTTCGATATTGTTACTGCCGGAACATAATAGTAGCTGAGTTAAGTAAACAATTTGATTTCATCGTGTTTTTCGATACACTTGTTAACTGGAAGCCTAAGTACTAGTTTTCGATTTTTAGCTGCTAGTCGCTTTAGGATGCATTGGTATGCGATATATCATGTACTGACTGTGATTTACGTAGCAGTTAATTCACACTGACTTGTGTGGGCTTACGTACCTATAAGGGGATGATGGAAGCGATGTTCTGTTATCGCATGAGACCAGCTCATTTTTCGGTAGTTGATCCTGGTTATGATTAAGGTCTTACCAACAGAGTGAGGCTTGCCAACTCTGGTTCAAACTCTGTAGTAACTAGATTCTTATCGACCAAAATTTCGTATTATGCGTTATCCAGGATCACACCAATTTATAGTGATCAATTACCTTCCTTAGTTTCCTAGGTTTTAGTGACAAATCACTATACGAATCCGATGCTTCTTTTCCTGTCCTCTTACGTTCTTCAGTTTTGTAATGAACATTCTTGTGACAAGGAGATCTGGAGAAGGTGAAGGCTAAGCAAGAGTTGAAACCATCACGAAGGAAGCTTAAATAGATAATCAGCGAGACAATTAAATGACTTGTTTCCAATGTTCCAAATTTTAATCTGCTTTAGATAATAAATTGGCCATAAAATGTTTGCGATTTGGAGGTTATCACTAAATGTTTCATAGCATATACAGTAGTTATTAATCAATAAGTTGTAAACATTACTGGCTCAGTAACTAAGGCTAAAATTAAGACGTCGTCTAAATTAAATAGAACTCGTCTTTTGGCAGGTGGTAGGGTGGTGGGTGTCCGTTCCTTTGCCCTCTTTAACCAAACCACTAGTAGCTGACCAGATTGTTGTCGAGTTAACCAGTGCCTTAGTATCAGCAGAATGTCGGTAATTTCCTATTAAATTCTTTAAGTAGCTTATGCAGTCTAACAATTAAAATAACATTTTGTAACATATAATTGAGTCTTAACTTAAATCTTTTGCGTGGCTATTGCTATTCATTATTTGAAATAAGCTTTAATTACTTAAATGTTATAGGTTCTTAACAGGCGAGCGAAACGCAACTCGTTAGACCTAACCGGAGTGGATATTAAGGTACTAACTTTGCGAGTACTTCTGTGTCTGTTGTAATATGCTGTTACTAGTACTAACTTTTGGGTATCCCATAGAGTTTTCACTAATTATAGAACAGTTTTAACTTGAGTCGTAAATAGTAATGCCGAGTTGTTTGGAACTACGTAAATTATTCAGTAGTGATACTAGATGTATTACATGAGCTAGTAATATTTTCATGCTGTTCTGTTGAGATATGCCTCCTTGCAAATTGGGCTGGATAGGGTTGCTTAACGTGTATGGTACTTATCACCACTTCTGGTGTTGCTTTACTTTGCTCATCGTCGGGCAAATACTAGTGCTGACTTTGTTTCTTTGTAATTTGGTACTCTGCTACTCGTGTGCTGCTTTGCTTCCCGGTTGTCGTCCGCATTGGAAGTGATTTTGTTGGCTTTTTCTTGGACTTTGTTTTTCCTGTAAGTGATAATATCGTGGGTACGACGTTTCCCAGTTAGTAATGTTCCACTGCTTCTTGGAGTAATGTTACATTGCTTCCTGAGGTGATGTTAAATTGCTCCCTGAGGTGATGTTAAATTGCTCGTTGGAGTGATGTTACATTGCTACTTGGAGTGATGTTAAATTGCTTCTTGGAGTGATGTTACATTGCTCCTTGGAGTGATGTTACATTGCTCCTTGGAGTGATGTTACATTGCTTCTTGGAGTGATGTTACATTGCTTCTTGGAGTGATGTTACATTGCTTCTTGGAGTGATGTTACACTGCTTCTTGGAGTGATGTTACATTGCTTCTTTGAGTGATGTTAAATTGCTTCTTGGAGTGATGTTACATTGCTTCTTTGAGTGATGTTACATTGCTTCTTGGAGTGATGTTACACTGCTTCTTGGAGTGATGTTACATTGCTTCTTTGAGTGATG